>JABUQX010033125.1:25000-37023 GCA_015478945.1 Trachelipus rathkii
AACTATAGTGTATTGGAGGAAAAACAGCCGAATCATCGGCCTCATGTGCATACATGTGGACGATATTTGCTATGGAGGGAATACTGAGTTTGAAGAAAAGATAATTCGAGAACTGAAAAGGAAATTGGAAATAGGAAAAGAGAGTGAAAGGAAATTTTGTTACATTGGTTTGAACGTGGATCAACGAAATGAGGAAATTATCCTAGAACAGAATTCCTATGTAAGAAATATGAAAGTACCAGATAAAAAGAGATTTAAGGAAGAGAGGATATTAAATAAAGAAGAACAAACAGAATACAGATCAATGGTTGGACAATTAAACTGGATAGCTCAACAAACCAGACCAGAAATATCTTACAATGTAAGTGAAAGAAGTAAATTTTGTAAAACGGCAACAACAAGAGATATGAAAAAAGTAATAAAAATTATAGAACAAGTAAAAGAAAAGGAAAACAAGATAATCATTCCTACCCTTAAGGGAAGAACAAAAATGGAAGTCTTCTCAGATGCCTCCTTTAATAACGTGGGAAATGGACAATCTCAAATTGGGTACATAATAAGTATAGTAGATGAATTTAACAACAGGAGTCCCTTATATTGGAAATCAAAGGTGGCAAAGAGAGTGGCGAGATCCACTCTAGAAGCGGAGGCATTGGGTTTAGGTGAGGCTGCCGATGCTGGAATATATCTGAAAGCTTTATGGGAAGAAATAAATGAAGAAAAACTACCAATATGGATAAAAACAGATTGTCAAAGCCTTGAAAGAGCACTACACTCAACTTCGGCAGTATTAAATAAAAGATTAAGAATAGATATGGCCTATCTAAAAGAAATAATTGAAGAAAAAGAAATAGAAGAAATCACCTGGATAAAATCACAAGAACAGATCGCAGACATTTTGACAAAAGAGGGTGTAAAAAAAGAAAATATACTGAAATATGTTAACAACTTAATATGAAGACATATTACAAAATGACAAATTGCAACACAAGAAAAAACTAAGATAAGAAAAAAGAAAAATAGAAAAAAAAGAAAAAAAAGAAAAAAATAGTATGAGTTTGATTATTATTTTATGTCTGCTGTAGTTAGAAAATATATGTACCGCCGTAGTGGGTAGTAGATATTTAAACTCTGATAATGAGACTAATCTGTATATTATTATTATTTCAGAAGATAATAGAAATATCAGTAATAGTAATATTTATTTAAAGTAAATTAAGAGTTGCAGGCTCTCTATTTAACGCCTTGATTATTCATTAATGAAATAAAGTAATACTAAGCCATAATTTATCATCAGTAGAAGGATAAACTCGCAAATGTAAAACAAGAAGAGAAGACCATACGAAGAAGGAGAAAGATTAACAATAGAACAAGAAAATATAGGTTGCGCAACCATAAGTGATAGAAAAATATTATAGAAATACATAGAATATACAAGAAATTATATCCATCATAATTAATGTGAATCATTGACTCATCCACATAATCATCATCAACATCATATAAAAGAAGCAGATAAGGAGGAGATTTCATTTCATCTTGAGGTACGTTATCATCAATTAAACACTAAGATTGATTAATAAATAAGAAATAAATAATGATATATTGATAATATATAAATGATATATGATCAGCCTTAGATAACTTCTCGAATACTGCTGATCTCAATTTACTGTATGAAGTTGGTAACATCAATCTCTCTACAAAATATTTTCTACTAGAATAAGACATTTTTGTTTTGAAGTGGGCACAACAAGTTCTATGAGTCCTAATCTCAAATGTATTGTGAATAGCTGATTACTCATTGCAATAAAATTTATTATTTTCTGAAGAATTGCCTGTGATTTGGGATCATTGATATGGCAAATTTTTTTGGGGAAAGAAATTTTCCTCAAGAATCACTTGTTTCACGGCTTCGATCTTTCGCTATTTTTGGGGTGTCCAGTGTTCTAGAAAATACAGGATTTTCTCCCTTTTACTATCCAAATTTTTGACTTCCAGATATTCTCTTCGGTGAATGATTTTCCATGTTTGTTGAAGTTGCGTTGAATTAAATGTTTTTGGTGAACTACCTTAAGTTTTATTTTTTTTTTGTGGCATATTTTACATTCTATTAAAGATTTTGTAACATTATTAATAATAACAAATATCTTTTACAAACCATGATGGCATTTTAATAAACAATTTTGTGAGGTTATTATTATGAACAAATCTGTAATCAATTAATGAATAAAATCTTTAATCAAAATCTGTTTATATATATATATATATTATATACTATTATATATATATATATTATATATATATATATATATATATATATAGAAGGTATATAATAATATATATAATATATATATATATATATTATTATATAAAATATATATAATATATTATATATATATTTTATATATTATATATTATATATAATATATATATATATATTATTATATATATCTTATATATATATATAATATATACGGTATATATAATATAATATATATATATATTATATATATATAATATATTATATATATATATATATATATATATATATATATTATATATAATAGTATATATATACATATATATATATGATTTATATTTGAAAATTATATAGAATTATTTTTTTTACATTCCTTTATAGTTAAAGGAAAGTTCATTAGAAATTCCAGGTTCCGCCAAGATTTTTTTAGGATTCCGGCTAATTCCAGTTCCGACGGGAACTGAAAATTTCAGTTTCCGGTACACCCTAATATATATAATATATATATATATATTATATATATAATATATATATATTATATAAAATATATATTATAATATATAATATATATATATATATATATATATAATTATATATAATATATATTATATATTTATATATATAATATATATTAATATAATCATGTCCATCACTAATATATATAATATATTATATATATATATATTATATATATAGTATTATATATTATATATAATAC
The DNA here is from genome assembly GCA_015478945.1 of Trachelipus rathkii. Classification (NCBI taxonomy): domain Eukaryota; kingdom Metazoa; phylum Arthropoda; class Malacostraca; order Isopoda; family Trachelipodidae; genus Trachelipus; species Trachelipus rathkii. The sequence continues at coordinate 27,982 of JABUQX010033125.1, forward strand.
ATATATATAATATTATAATATATATATATATATATATATATATATATATATATATTATATATATATATATATATATATTATATTATATATATATTTGCCAGAAAAGAGGTTTTTTCTTGGAAACCTAGGGGTTGCCAAAATGCAAAGAGAAGAGAGCGATTTTTTTGGTATTTGAGAGATCATTCGCCTTCTGACTTCGAACTGTTAAGTTGTTATTTAAAATCATTCGTTGTTTGGCTTCGTGCCGTAAACATCTTTCGCTGTTAAGCTTCGTGCTAAATTTAAAACCAGTCGTAGTCATTGTATAAATTAAAAAATCTCACTTATATAGTGCTTCGCCATATTTATTTATTAGTATATTTCAAATTTTCGAAATCATGCTGAGCATATAAATATTCTAGAAAGCTTTAAACGGGTTAACTACTTCGTTTTAAGCTTGAGAAAACAAACTTTTCTCAACAAGCTTGAAAATAATCTTGTGTAAAATCCCACTACTTAACTAAATATTCTAGTAAACGTGAAGACCCTAGGCTTTCCCTGAAATATTCCTCTAAAAATACTAAAATTGCAGTGTAAATAATCAAAAACTATTATTGCACTTGCCAATATCCAATTCTTCTTAGAATTTTTTCAAGTTCTTAATTTGAACTTTATATTCTGATGAGCGTAATATGCTGATCTTTCTTCAATAAAATGATATAATCAAACGATTATATTATCTTGAGAAAAGTTTGTAACTTTAAAAGTTTTCTCTTTAAAAAAAAAAAAAAGTTGTTTGCTTTCAATTTTATCGATAGACTACTATCGTTCAATATTTTTTCAAGTCTTCAAGTTTAACAAAAATTAGTTAAACTTCCATATCACAGCGGGAGTTTTGAAATTTCCTTAACGTGGTTAATTCTTCGTTACTTGTTAGTTATCTAGTTTGTGTGTGTGAGAAGCAAAGTTACTTGTTTAAATATTCTGAGAAAGAAAAATATTTCTTTGCATTAAAAAATCGTATTTTTCGCAAAAAACTGATCAGTTTTGTTTAAACACAAATTATATATTCTTCACGAAGAAGCTTGCGCATTGAAATAATCTTTGAGTTCGATTCAAAGATAGTCTGCAGAATAGACTTGTAAATTTAATATTGAATATATAATATATATATATATTATATATATACTATATATATATATATTATATATATATATATATATATATATATATATATATATATATAGTATATATATAATATATATATATATTATATATATTATATTATATATATAGTATATATATTATAATATATATAATATATATATATTATATATAATATATATATATATATATATAATATTATATATTATATATATATATATATATATATATATATATATATATATATATATATATATATATATATATATATATATATATATATATATATATATATATATTTTTTTTTTTTTTTATTAGTTTAAGAATACCCACCGCCACCACGGCTCATCACAATAAGCGGTCGGCCACACTGGGCTGAAAAATCAACACCATGGGAGGGCCCTGTCATAATATATGTTTCAAATGTCAAAGAAAGATTTGATTGGTGAAAATGAATATTCAGTCAGTCAAGAAATAAATTAAAGAACTCAAAAATTTTATCCTTGCATTGTTAATAGTCTTAAGATTACATAACAAAATCAAATGCTATAAAGAATATTCACTTCTTGAAGATACAAGAAAATAGTGTTACTGCTAAAGTGGGAAGATTCAGATAAGATATGGAATAATTTTTTAGGTGTTATGGACCGTAAAGTAGGAAAATAACGACAGCGAATAGGGTCCAGATGGGAACAATCAATGAAGATATGATGAACAGATTGCGGGGTGTGGCGGGCGACGGCAAAATTTGCAAATGGGAGGAGGGTCTCGTGACATATAATGACTGTGAGTGATATTAGTGTGGCCAATACGGAGGCGTGCAAGTATCACCTCATGTAAGCGCTTTCGTCTGTGGGAGGAAGACCACTCACCGATGTTCGGCTTTATGTTTCTGAGTTTCCTTCCCCGCCGATCACTCGTCCAGCACTCTTGCCAACAAGATCGAAAGCCCCGTTGGAGAGCAGGATAGTAATCAGTTGATGGGAGGCGGCCTTGTCGGATGGCATCCGGGAGGTACCTGGAACAACTCCGAGAAGAGGAGGCGGCCATTTTGGCCTCTCTGTCAGCGATTTCATTGCCAGTTACCCCTACATGAGAGGGAGTCCAACATAAAATAATTTGTTTCTTACGGGAGTGGAGAAGTCGAAGAAATTGTTGTACAGCTGATATCCATTGCGTTTTTAGAATAAGGGGTTTTAAGCGCTTGTAGCGCGCTAAGCGAATCTGAATAAACGACATATGAGTGATCTTTGTTAAGGATTAGAATTCGAGAAAGGGCAATCATTATAGCCGTTAACTCTGCTGTAAAAATTGAAGCATAAGGGGGAAGGGTATGGGAGAGGTTGCGGTCAGGAAAGACATCAGAAGCGCCCACACTTACTCACACTGTCCCCTGTTTTAGAGCCCTCAGTAAACATTGGAGTAAATTCACCGTGTACTGCGGCGTGAGACAGAAATGATGCTTTTAACAGGGCAGCAGGATGGCTAGATTTGGAGAGAGATGTCAGAGCCAAGCAAATGGTAGGAGAGGGAAATAGCCAAGGTGTGTACCCTTCGTCAAAAGAGAAAGGCAGCACCTTTTGAAAAGGGATGTTGAGGAAATTAAAGATGTTATGAACCGTCTTTGCAAATGGCCAGTAATTAGGATTCTGAGGTACCTCCTGCAGAATCGGTGTCAGAGCAGACGGTATTGGGGTTTGAAAGCGAAGATAACTAGTGCACATGATGTATTCCCTTCGAAGAGAGAGTGGCATCACATTGGATTCAACTTCAAGGCTCACCTGGGGGGACGATCGAAAAGCTCCAGTGGAGTGGCAAGTTCTTCGATTCCCTTTTTTCTTAAAAAGAACATCTGCTGTAGTGTTGTTGGGGAGGCTCTGACCATATACTTGCATCAGCCATAATCCAGTTTCGAAAATCGGATTAGGGCTACGTAAAGACGTAAGGGATTGCGATCAGCACCCCAAGATTTGAGCGAGATGACGTAACAGGTCAGGTGCCGATGACAATTGTTTTTAGGTTGTTTAATATAATGTGGTTGCATAGTTAAGTGGTCATCTAGGATGAGCCCTAGAAAATTTGACCTGTGAAGTTACACGAATGGGCGAACCATATAAACGTTAGGTTTCGCTGGAAGAAGGTGGCAAGTTCTTCGATTCCCTTTTTCTTAAAAAGCACTGCTAAGGTTTGGTGGAAGAAAAATGGAAGCCATGGGAGCTAGCCCACTGTGAAATATTTTCAAAGCTAGTTTGAAGTTGCCACGTTCGAGAAAGGGCAGCCTGGCACCGGCTATGTATAATGCTAAGTCATCGACATATAGAGAAAATTGACAGTCGCTGGAATAGAGGTAACAATATCATTAAATCAGAGAGCAAATAGTAGTACACTTAAAACACTACCCTGCGGAACGCCTTCATCCAGAGTAAAGTGGCGTGACAGAATAGAAGAGCACCGAACCTGGATAGATCTGTGTGACAAAAGGCATTTGATAAAAAGAGGGAGTTGTCCGCGGAAACCAAACGAATGGAATTTAAGGAGAATCCCAGTTCTCCCCGTTGTTGTCGTAAGCCTTTTCAAGGTCAAAAAAGACACCAAGAACCATCCCACCAGTTGAGAAGGCTTCTCGGATGTCATGGTCTAGTTTTACCAAGGGGTCCGCAGTCGAACGATTTTTGCGGAAACCAAATTGGAAGTTGAGAAAGCTTGACGGCTCTCCAGAACAGGGAGTAAGCGGCAACCATTTTCTTCCATTAATTTAAGCAGGAGTGACAGGTCAAGCGAAATTTGTCTTTTGGTTGTCTGCCACTTCGGATCTTTTTCCAGGTTTGGTGGAAGGAATTACAAAAGGCTGTAGGTCCATAATAGATGGAAAGAAGATTCGATCCAAGATTCTGTTTATATAAATCCAGCAAAATGCTGACCAGCCGAGGTGGGATGACGGAGCATGATGTAGAAATCATGTCTGGACCAAGGGCACCGTCTTTGCTATTGGCCAATGAAGTTTGATACTCTGCAAGTGGTAAAAAGACGGTTGTTAGGTTGATCTTCTCCTTTTCGCTGTTGAAAAGTCTGGTAGTGCTGTGTCAGTTCTCAGTTTTGAAAGGAATTCAGTGTAGCGAAATGAACTCGAATGGCTAGCAAAGCTATAACCTAACGCATCCGCTAACCACCGCCGGAGCTGAAATCGTATCAGTTATTTCAGGCCCATAACGGAGGACTGTGGGTGAAGAGTCATTGGAGCGACGAGATATTTTCTGTGTAACTTTCCACACTAAAGGAAGGGGAGTTGTGGAGTTAACAGTCGATATGTAAGTTCGAAAATATTGTTTACGCGTTTGACGATTAATTCGCCTAGATCTCGCTGCGGCTGCTTTAAAAATAATCATGTTTGGGGTAGTACGGGCCTTTTTGTATTGCCTGTAGAGTTTCTTCTTCTCTCGGTTGGCTTGTGGGCACCCTTGAGACCACCAAGGGGTTGCCGACCACCCGCCTGAGGAAGACTGTGGAATGCAAGCCTCCGCTGCTGAGATGATGACTTTCTGGAACAAGCGAAAGGCATCATCAACAGTCGGAAATCGTTTATTAAAAGGAGAAAGAGGGATAGCTGTGGCCTGATAAAAAGGAGCTCACTCCGCTCGATCATAACGCCAGCTGGGTTGGGTTTTTGCATTGGGCTTGGAGCAAGCTCGTTTAATGCTATTTGGTAATGATCGCTGCCGAATAAATAATCAAAGCGGGACGCCAGGTAAAACGATCCATAAGGGAATGGGAGCAAAGGAAATATCAATACAAGAAGACAGTGTGTGTATCTAAACGTTCATAGGTTGGGAGTCCTGTGTTAAAGGCATCCCAGGGAAAAGGGGGTTAGGAGATCTATAAAGATCTTGGACTTTAGATGAAGTGACCAGAGTCCACCCCATAAGGGGTGGCGGAGGTTGAAGTCACCTAGTATAACAACCGGAGTAGGGAGCTGTTTAAAAAGATCTGCTAAGTCGACCTTAGTATATTCACTACTTGGAGCCAAGTAGATTGAACATATAGTAAGGTCGATGGATAAGTGAATTCTTGCCGCTACTGCATGAAGTTTGGTTTGGAGAGGGACTGGGGAATAGGGGATAGATTTGTGAATGAGTATTCCTGCTCCTCCCCTATCATTGTCACCTCTTTCTATAGAAGTTAACGGCGATTTATATTCAGATGGTTGAAGGAAGTCACGATGACATAGTCGGAGTTCCTGCAAACATATACACTTTGGTGTACATATGTTTATTAGTTGAACAAGTTCTTCGAAATTAGAGTAATATCCACGACAATTCCATTGAAGGAAAGTAGTCATGGTGAGTTATTAATATTATGATGGTGGTCTATTAGAGACAATTGTCTCTATGTGACTGGGGGTAATGTTAGAGGTGGGTTCGGATTGAGAGGGAAGGTTGAGACGTGGGTCTCGGCGAGGAGGGGGAACAAAACCTGGGGGGCCAGGGTAGTCATACACCAGAGATTTGTTAGGTTGTATGACATCTTTTAGGGAGGAGTTTTCAGATGTATTTGGTGAAAGAGCTTCACCATGAATGCGAGATAAGTTGAATTCAACCGAATCCAACTTGTTATGTGGGTTTGGTTGGTTAATAGAAGAGCATTCGTAATGCTCATATTTATTAGTGAGAGCAGTTTCAGAATCCGCTTGGCAAGCAGATTCAGAAATGTGGGAGGGGCATAGAGTTGTTTCCATGGAAATGGGGAAGGAAGGTGTATCCAGAAGGGTATTGTCTTTTTGAGAATGTATTGGGGTTACGACATCGATTTCCAATAAGGGATTCGATGAATTGGCAAGGTCTGATTCTGGAGAATTTTCCAGTGCTTCATCATGCGGGTGATTTTGGGAAATTGGGTAGTTTGATTGGAGAATGGGGACCTCTGGGTCCATCTTCATGCCTCCATCAGACCCAGAACGTTTAGAGCGTTTGCGACGTTTACGTTGAACAGTTTTCCATTCACATTTTCGGTAAGTGCAGGAAGCATAGAAAGAGAATTGGGCATCGCATCAATGCTCCATTTGGGAGCTGTTATCCAATTCATCTTCTAGGGTATAGAATCCCTTAGAGAGGGCTGATAAAGGAAACTCGGGAGAAGAATTATAGGAAGAATCAGAGGAACTAAAACTGTCTTGTAGACTATTAGATGATTGGTTGGTGAGTTGTTCATTAGTTGGGATTGTTTGGGTACAGTCTATTAAAGCCTTTGCATTTGTCTCAGAAGTAGACTTATGGCGAGGTCTCTTCTGAGTTGCATTTTTTACATCTGGGGTTACTGTGTTATTGTTTAAGAATTCGGTTGCTCTATATTTTAGCGAATAATCTTTAACTTGGCGACTATTCTTTTCTGTGTGTTTTAAAACATCTTTACCAGGGGTTTTAGTAATAGTGGGAGGCGAATTAAAGGACAAAGAGACCGTCCTCTTGCATAAGTTTGGTGAACCAGTTTGGTGAGTATGGGACAGTGTGTCTTGGCAGGAAGTGTTTTCCAAATTTTGTATTGGATGATCTAGCTTAGTTTCATTGGTAGCTTGTTGAGAGTTAATGCTCAGGATAGGCTTATTGATGGCTCTTTGGACGGGAGATTGAATCAAGGGCTGCTTTTGTGCTCTTTGAGAAGTTGGTAGTGTGGGCAGTACAGGTAGACTGGTTGCAGTACTTGCCTGAGTTTCATCGGAATTTAAGAGAGGAGTTCTATTAGGAGAGGGTTGTGTTGGCGGATTAACACGTGAAGACGTGGGGGTAGCTGTAATTGTGGCGTAAGTTTGATTTTGATTTGTCTGATATTTTTCGTTGAGCTGGCGTATAGCATCTCTCCTGCTCAATTTATGTATAGTACATAGCTCTAAAACCTCCTGTTCAAACAGGTAAGACGGGCATTTGAAAGAGGAAGCACTGTGGGGTCCTTTACAGTTTCTGCATTTAGGGGTATTTTCACATGGAGTGTGAAATAATTCTCCGCAGATTGGGCATATGTCTTCCTGTCCCTTACAGTATTTTCGGGGATGACCAAACCGTTGACATTTGAAGCAACGTCTGGGTCGAGGGATAAACGTGCGAACACTGTAACTTGTGAACCCTATTTTTACCTTTGTAGGTGGATAAGGGGTGTTAAAGGTCAGTAGTAAACGGGGGTTTGGTTTGTCAGGAGTTTCCCGGCGAGGGGGAAATCTATAAATGTTTGTGACGGAAAATCTTTTCTGTTGGAGTTCTTCCAAAATGACAGCTGTGTCTTCGTCTCTCTGAAGAGGACAAGAAATAGTGCCTTTAGATGTGTTTCTTATGTCATCAGGAGTAGAAATAATAGGAACATCTCCAAGAGACGTTAAGGATGACAGAATGGAACTTTGATTTCGGTTAGCAGCTTTTACGAGAATGGACCCATTCCTCATCAATGTGACTGGAGGGTCTTCAACTCCTAGGGCTTTTTCGAGTGCCCTACTGAGAGGAATGGTTCTGTGCTCAGTAAGAGTTTTGGAGGTAGTGGATCGCAATATGTAATACATCGGGAATGACATGTCTGCTGACATTCCTGGAGGGGGTGCAGCGTATGGAGTAAACGAATGAGTACGACTATTACGGGGGCACCTTTACGGGATTGCCCGGGCCGTGGGGGCACCTGAGGTGTTTTTGCTGTTCGACGAATCGATGAAATTTTGCGAAAGACCCTCAGGTGTAGTAGAAGAAGAAAGCAAATTATAGGTACCAGGTCTAGAAGTAGTAGGGACCGTGGTAGGGCCAGGCTGGGAAGCTGGCAGATGGTTCAGCTCACCTTTATTTAAGAACGTTTTTTCTTTTAAGGACTTTTCCATATAAGATTTAACCACAAGCTTCGTCACCATGAATGAGCACTATAGCAATAAAGCAAATGAGACATAAAAGCAAATAACAGAATGGGCTGGAAAGGCGTATATTTCATAAGGAAGGGTAATCCTTCTCTCCACAGCAGGTCACAGTCCAGAGACCCACACAACCACCCGGACCCCACCCCGTAGGGTGGGCTGTGGATGTGGCCTCGGAAGATCCTCCCAAACCTTTACGTGGGGTCCCACCCGTGTACCACACGGCACCTAATATCTTCGCGTAAAGTCCAAGATTATACACCAAAGTGCAGAACAGCCTCCTCAGTGGTTAGCCAAGGCTCAGGTTCCCTACAATTGGCGGCCCGGTCAGAGGTGAGCGTAAATGACCGGTTTTTCAACTGTACCCTCATCCACGGGGAGGAAGTGTGGGGTGAACTGTAAACCCGTGCGGGAAGAGGCACCGGATAGCCCAAGGGGCTGTGATGGGAAAAGGGGAGGGTAACCTTATACAAAAATTAAAAAAAAAAAAAAAAAAAAAAAAAAAAAAAAAAAAAAAAAAAAAAAAAAAAAAAAAAAAAAAAAAAAAAAAAAAAAAAAAAAAAAAAAACCGCTTCTTCGCTCTAGGACGCTGAAGGGCGGGTGGTATATCCGTATATCCCGCCCAACAGCATACCAGAGAGCCCCCCAAACCCTACACGGTGAGCCGACCCGACCCCTGGGGGGATATTATATATATATATATATATATATAGTATAATATATATATATATATATTATATATATATATATAATATATATATAATATATATATATATATATATATATATATTAATATATATATATATATAATATATATAATATATATATATATATATATATAATTATATATATTATATATAATATATATTATATATTATATTAATTATAATAGTCAATTTTATTCCACTCAACATAAATTATTTTGCCTGCAGTTGTGGGAAGAAATAAAATCTATTTCAAAGTATAAATTTAGAGTAATATTTTTTTTTGTAATCATCGGTCTAGGACTAGTTCATGCTATA
>JABUQX010033126.1:0-10000 GCA_015478945.1 Trachelipus rathkii
ATTAAGAATAATAATTATATTTACCAATACAAAATCGCGTTGGTAGATGCAACTGGAGTCTAGCAAATAGTGGGGGACAGAGCAGAGATGAGGAAGAGTGAATATTAATTAAGATAGAGAGAGATGATAGATGAAGTAGAAGAAGACATGAGATGAAGAGTAAGAGAGATGAGAGACAAGAAGAGACGAGGAGAGTAGAGAAAAGAAGATAAATTGTTGATTCTTATAATTTCTGCTTGATAATAAATGCCAGAATGTCCATTAAATGAGGATTAACCGAGTTTTTATCATTTATGTGTAGTTAGAGTATATTATCTTAGTGGTAATGTCTGTAGTGTTAATTATTTTTATGATGGTGTGAGTCTAACCGAGAAGCGATGAGAAAACGAAAAAAAGTTTTTGTCGTAATATTAAATTTAATGTAAAATATTATTTTCTTTATATTGTTATTAGATTTCAAAATAGATTTATTGAGAGTTATATAAAAGGTGGGTCGTTTTTTAACCTTTCTGCATTTTATGAATTTATTATATAAATTTTGTTCTATTCATGCAAAGTTTTATTGTTGAATTTCCGAATATGGTGTTATACCAACGTTTTTATCGAAACGTAAGATTGTAGTACAATATTAATAATCTTCGGGAAAGTGCGATCAGAGATGGAAGAAAAACTCTAGTCAATTTTTTCCGTAGATAAAGACAATAATACCTTAACAATAAGTTTGTGTTTGTGATAAACGGGTATACCAATTAACAGTACTGACTAAGACTGATTTCTTTATGATGAGTTAGTACTACGAAGCCAAATAATATATATATAATATATTATAAATATATATATAATGATGATATTAATTAAATAATAAATAATGAATTATAAATAATGAATTAATAATAATAATATATAATGAGAGAGAGAGAGAGAGAGTGGAGAGAGAGTGAGATAATATATGAATAATAATAATGAATAATAGATAATAATATAATATATAATATATATAAATTAGAAGAAAGCAGTATAGATGGTGATTGACTAGCCAAACTGCAAAATGATATGGAATAATAATAATATATAAAACAGAATAATAAAATAATAATAATAATAAATTAATAATGAGTAATAATAACTAATAATAATAATAAATTAATGATATATATAAAAATATGAAAATAATTTTTATTAGTGTTAGATGAGGCTAATGAACAACCAATAATAAATTTATTATTTGTTAGAAATCGTCAAACTCTCTAGAGAGAGTGCAAAGCAATGTCTAGGAGAAAGACAAATTGTCCATTTAAATAATTTTTATTTTAAGGTTCCTAATGTTTCTCGTTTTCTGTTTAGAAAACAAGGAAAAACAAGAGAGGAAACTCGTTAATAGAGCAAATGTCTAATTCTTGGAAACTAATTATTATTACAAGACAGGGGTGATCTTCTGGGGGTTTTCCTAAATATTTTTGCTCCACCACCAATTCGGGAACTAAAAATTACCAACCCACCTAGGTTTTTCAATTTTCATACAACGGCAAGTCGCGACGTAAAAGTTACACAAAATCCGGAAAACTCGCTGAACTTTGAACGCTTATATAAGCGACAGAATTTTGGGGATATATTATCTATATATATATATTTATCGCACTTATAATATATATAGGAATTATATTTATATAATAAAAATAATATAAATAAATTAAAATCATTTATTTTCTTCATGAGTCCATTTTGAGAGTGCGATTTTTTTTTTGTAACCTTTTGACTCCGGAAATTTTTTTCCGGATACGTGATCAGTTGGTTAAGACGTTTTTTAATGATTTCATACATAAAAAATTTATTTTACTTATTTGATAATATTTTCATAATATTTATATAAACACTAATTTCGTTTATATATTTGAAGAGGGATGTGTTACAATAACATTTTATTAATGACAAGAATCAATTTTGTTAACGACTTTGGCAATATATTGCAATTTCACGTATGTTCTGACAAGTTTTTAGATTTTGGAATTTTACTTTCCTAAATTTTTTATGCTAGTACAATTTATATGTAAGTTTTCATTTTAGTAAAACAATTGATTTCATTTCTGAACGACGAGGCAGTAATTTAAGACCTACTTATTATAACAGGAACCTTAATTTGGGCTACTTTGGCAGCTCTTTCGTACTTCTATATGGTATGTTTTAAAGAACAAATTTTTTAAACAGCAACTTGTCTAACAATATTCCTAAGATACAAATTAACTTCAAAATACTTTATCCTTTCAATTTTCTCCCTTTTAGCGTTTTGCTTACTTTTTTTTGAGTGTGAGTTTTGTTTGCAATGTAATAAAAAAAATAAACAAAAAGGCAGTATACATCACGTTGGGTACAAAGTGTTTTTGGAAATGATTATCCTTTAAGCTTTCGCCTGAAGAGAGAGGAAGAGAGAGAGAGTAAAAGATAGGCAAAAAACTCGAAGATTTCTCCACCTACAAATAAACTGGACAAAAAAATTAAGACAAATAAAAAGGGCAACTTGGAAAGGTGATTTTGCGCGAGAAGTAAAGTTTCTGGTCCGGGTGATAAAAAACCAGGGGTTGTACCTAAGATAACCGTAGGCGATCGTGTATATAAGAACTGTTGAAACTATTCTATAAGAGTAACTGCGAGAGAGAGTGAAATCAAGCTCGTGTGTCACTATCAAAAATTGATCTTGCCAAGTGTGAGAGAGAGAGCTCAATTAAGAAAGAGACTGATTCGATTATATAATTGTCAAAACAGCTTATCAAAAAAATGAACATGAACGAATCCAAAAAGCTGGAAGCCCCTTTTTTTCTAATGCCTGCCAGAGGAAGAGAAAGGTTGGTCAGATAGACCGTAAGTGGGAATTCCCTAAGTTGTTCCAGAAAGGGCGTAATAATGAATATCCCTATCACAAATTTCCTAAAAAATCACTGTTAACGAAGGAAAGGTCTAGAGTCTAGAGGCTGTTTGATTTATAAAAAAAGAAAAAGAATCAAAAAGCCCTGACTTAAACATCGGTAAGACGCCTCCCAAAAAATATATAAAAAAAGTGAAAGGGGGAAGCTCATTTTGAGGGAACAAGCTTCAATCAAAATTAAAGATTAACTCGACTGCATTAGTAAAAAGATCTTGTAGAAATTCTTTGATATTCGACTCGGGAATATCAATTAAAAGGGGACAGAAGTCTACTGGAATTGAACTTGCAGTAATTTGATAAGAGAATGCCCTCTCGGTCGTGGATCGCTTTCTTTTAATAGCCACGAGAAAGAAACGCTCCGAGGGGTTGAACGATTAAGTAATTAATTAAATAAACCTCAAATTGAATTATTAGTATTTCAATAACAAATTTATTATCAAAAAGGATAGCAAATTTTAAAAACATATATACTAAATAAATGAGAGAGTTTATTGAATAAAGTTGTTGTGAAATTTGTTATAAGAAATCAACTGACAGTTTTCAATGGCAGTCTTTGGCAACTTCCGATCATGCTGTCAACTGGATATTTCTTTCTTTTCCGTAGAAAATTACATAATTTATTTGTAATTTTTTAATTAAAAGATTGTTAATTCATTTTTTAACAATAACCATCAGAATCTGTATGTTTTTCTGATTAATTTGATATAAATTTTATTTTTTCTAGGACGATTGTTAATGCTACGTAAATCAGTTTTTAATGTAAAAATTTGGAGAGTCATCTGAAGGTCAAAACTTAACCTTTCGATTAAAGGAGGTTAATGACACTTACGTAAATGAAAGACTAGAGTGTTCAGACCAACTTGAAAATAATCAACCACGCTTTCGATTATACCTGGAACACTGGGCAAACGAAGATGAAGGAAGAAACACCTTCATATTGAGGATAATTTCAAAAAATTGAATGGCCCTATTTTTTGGCATAAGAGGCGGGCTATTATGTTTGTAATTACGAAACTACAACTTTAATCAATATAAAATTTAATCAAAAATGTAGATCTATATCTTTAGTATAATTTGAGAAGTTTGAAGCTTCAAAACATTGTCAAAGGGAGTTTTTAAATGTAAACCGGTTTTTTATATCGTTTCATTTTTCTCAATTTTGGGAGGAGGAGGTTATTGTTAATATTATAATAGTATACCTATATATTATATACTATATATATATATATAATATATATATATATATATATATAATATATATATATATATATAATATAATATATATAATATATATATATATAATATAATATTAAATTATATAGTATTATATATATATATATATATAGAGAGAGTATTAATATATTATATATTATTTAATATTATATATATTATATATATATATATATATTGAAATATATATTGTTTTGGGCTGAAAATTGGTACAATAATAGTTTTTGACATGAATAAGAAGAATCCGATGAAATTTTTAACAAAAAATGAAATGGGGGGGAGCTCCAGCCCCTAACCCCATTTTTTAGGGGTTCATGGTAACGCCAAGGGGTCCGCAAAACTATGGGATTTTAACTTATTTATTTATAAATATATCAATATTGTGAATTTCAAGGGCGTAGCCCAATTTTAAGGGGTACTTTACTATTTATGAAGCCCCTATCCATAGTAACGGTATATTCAGAATTTGAAAAAATAATGTGCAAAATGATACCGACTCTCAGAGCAAGTTTTCCTATTAATAAATTTAATTTTTATAATGAAATTGATTATTAAGAATTTATTAATAGTATATTATTTTTACCTATAATTTATAAAAATAAGATGGTGAGAGAGAGACGAACTTTTCCTCAACCTTGCAAATTCAGACTAACCCTCGCGATACAACAGGCACCCTTTATAAATACTGAGCGAGGGAGAGTGGGTGCAGATTGGGTAAAATATAAAAAATTTACGAACATAATGATTATATGGCAAGTATAGATGAATATTTATTCTTTTGTTTCAAGATAAGAGATCAATATATGATAGTATGAATCATATGATATAATGATATTAACTGATATATGATATGATATGATATGATTATGATATGATATGAAATATGAATATGATTGATAATGATATGAATGATATGAATATCGATATCGATATCGATTATGATATTGATATTTGTATTTGTATTGTATTGTAATTGTATAGTATTGTATGTATTGTATAGTATTGGTATTTGTATTGTATTGTTTTTGTAAATTGGTATTGTTATTGTATTGGTATTGAAATTGTTTGGTAATTTGGTATTGTATTGTAATTATAATTTAATAGATTTATTATATATATATTATTATATTATATTATATTATATTATATTATATTTATATTATATATATTATATTAATATTATATTATATTATATCTACATCTACATCTACATCTACATCTACATCTACTTTTAGGTAGACCATTCAGCCTATCAAGCGGATCTGAGTCGTCCTCCATCTTCCTCAATCTAACGGTACCTCCTGTTCCATTAAGGTCTGCCTTGCGGGAGATTCGTGCCTTCCCAAAGAATCCTCCACTGAGTTCTTCCACCTCTTTCTAGGTCTTCTTCTCGGTCTCATTCCCTCTGCATCCATCTCCGGCTTCTCTTATCCACTTTATCCATTGACATCCTCTCCAAATGTGCTCACCATCTCAATCTAGCTGAGTCCATTCTATGTAGAGTAAACTTTACACCTAACTTCCTATCTCACCTCACGTTTCCCTTACTCTGTCTCTTCTAGTTTTCCCCACCATTGCTTCAGAATATTTATCTCTGCTGATTGTATTCTGCTTTCATTCTTTTTAGTAGTATTCCATGTTTCTATTCCATACAATAGAAGTGGCATCAGCCCGCAATTATAAATAACTCTCCTGACAGCCACATCATTTGTTGGCCTTTTCCTAATGGGATATGCACAAGCTCCTACCGGGCCTTCCCGGGCAAATTGCATCTATATCCTGTTGCGTGATCTCTGCTGTGGTTTTCCATCTTAATTTGTAAAAACAACACCAATAATTACTATACCTCCCGTTACTGATTTTTGGTCGAATCTGCGTTTCTCCGTTTCTTATCGTTGATTAGCCGGTTGTTTGGTGCACGCTCTGCCTCTCTTATATATGTCTTTCCATATTGCCTCCTGCTCTATTTAACAAGAATCTTTGGTTTTTCTTCACATTCACCATCAATCCAGCTTTTCCCTATTTATTTGATGTGCTAATCACACTTCCTTAAGCCTCTGTCCATCTTCGCTCCAACATGTCAAATCATCAGCATAAACCATCATATCTCCTACAAAGTCACTCACCTTCTTCCTCACTCTACTAATTACCGCATCTAAATATGCAATAAAGAGTATTGGGGACAATGTACTACCCTGTTTGATTCCTGACTCCCGTACATACAGTAAAGTACTCTCCATTTTCATAACCTGTCCTCACTTTACATTTACAAACCTCGTACGTACTCCAAATGCTCTGCGTAATTTACAGTCAACACCATAATCCTCCCTTACGTATTTCCCTAATCTTTCCTAGATACAGAGAATCAAAAGTTTTTCTGCGAGAGAATTATATGAAAACAAACAAACACCTTCTCATTAAATTCCCACCTCTTTTCGACTACCATTCGCAAGAAAAACATTAGATCTGTCGTGCTTCTGTTTATCCTGTATCCATGCTGCTCTCTTCAAGAAGCTGCTTCTCTACAACAGCGCTCAATTTTTTTTCAAGATTTCTCTCAAACGCCTTTGCCAGAAGGTCAATTAGATATATTCCTCGGGAACAATAATAGTTTTGCCCAATCCCTCCGCCAACTTTCCCTCACACTAATGCCGATGAAAAAGTTTACATACTGTTTCTTGTAACTTTTTCCCTCCTTCCTTGATCAGCTCTATTGGTATGTCTTCTCCTGGCGTCTTCTCATCTCTCATATTCTTTAGATATTCTTCATATTTTTGTCTTATTGTTATATCGTTCTCACCCACCACCTCCTCCATTTCCTCCTCGTACTCTCTTTCATGGTCCTCTGTACCACCCTTCAAATTATCTTCAAAATAGCGCGTCTGCCTCTCATTTATATCCTTGGGCTTTACAAGGATCTCCCCTCTTTGTTCGTAATATTATTAATTCTCCTTTTTTGGTCCCCTGTAAGTTATTGCTAATCTATATATCTTTTTTCTTGTTTCCTATCACGTCTTCTCCTAATTCTTGTGTTACTTTTCTTACAGCTTCCCTCTTTTCTCTTCTTTCAATTCTTTATATGTTATGTTATGTTATGTTATGTTATGTTATGTTATGTTATGTTATGTTATGTTATGTTATTATGATTATGTTATGTTATGTATGGTTTATGTTATTTATGTGAGTTATGTTATGTTTATGTATAATTATATTATTACATTTACTTTTATATTTATATTATATTATATTATATTATATTATATTATATGGAGAGTATTATATTATATTATATTACATATTATATTATATTATCATTATATTATAATTATATTACATATATATTATATATCATATATTATATATTATATACTTGCAGCTTCCCTCTTTTCTCTTACTTCAATTCTTATATGTTATGCTATGTTAATGTTGTTTATATTATATTATTGTATTATATTATATTATAATATATTATAGTATATATTATAGTTATATTATATTATATTATCAATTTTATTATATTGTATTATATTATATTGTATTATATTATATTATATTATATTATATTATTTTATATTATATTATATTAAATCACATTACAATACCATTAACAATAACATTACATTACTTACATTATTATATTAATTATTATATTAATATTATATTATATTATATTTATAATATTATACTTTATATTATATTATATTATATTAATATTATATTATATCATAGGTTATATTTATTATATTATATATATATAATTATATATTATAATTATATATTATATATTATTTATTATAGTATTATTATTATATATTAATTATAATTTATATAATTATATATATATATTTATATATATATAGTTAATATAATTATTATATTTAATATTATTATATATAGATATTAATAACAAAAGTATTATATATTATATTATTAATATATTTTATATATTATAATATTAATATATTAAAAAATTAAAATATTAAATATTAAATATTAAATATTAAAAACACCCAGTGCCTTCTGATAACCCATCAGCATTTCACCAGTAACTACTTATTACGATGCCAAACAACTTAGAATTGAATACTTACACTCTCTCCTTCCATCCTCAACAAAAGAATAAGTTTTCGTCTCCAAAAGAAGAGAGCGAGAGAGAAAGAAGAAAAATAAGAAAAAAAACCAACAACAAATACTAACAAATATTCAAATCAGAGAAATTCCAAGAAGATGAATAAAGGGAACCACAAACGAGCATTATCGATACGGATATCTTTTATCATTCTCAATTAATTTTGGATTATGGTCTGAAGAACTCATATTTTTGAATTTCACAAGTGCGAACTTCAAAGCTCCTTTCTGCGAAATTCTAAATAATTCAGTAATATCTCTCAATTTTTTTACAAATGAAGAATTTGCAATCGTAAAAACCGAACTGGTATCTTAACTTTCTAAATCCCCCCTGTGTCATTATCACTCCATCTCGTTTCAAAAATTACTCCAAAATGATGAAGCCCATGTGGTAAATTGTAGGACATTAAATCACTATACCAACCAGAATCTGCAACAACGTTCTTTTTTCAAGATCTCCAAAGTCTCAATCCCAAAGTAATCAGAGTTTTCTTCGAATGAGAAGCGCAATTTTGTTCCTACTATGGATCAAAGAATATTCACGCAATATGGACTTAATCTTCATAACCAATGGATCCAAAATTCCAATCGAATTCATTGTCAAGGTGAGAGAGCAGTCCGTCCAAACAACTTGTGTGCGATACATTTAATATTTTGTATAACATTTGTATTTTCTTGCATTCCCCATTGAAATGTTTTGTATGTTTGCTTATATCAAACGAATTATAATCATAAATAGTGCTTAATAATTTGAATGTAACTTTTTCATTTCATGCTAATATTTTGGAATTTTTGTTATATACATTTCCATTTTGTAACTTGTTATCTCTTTCATTCCAATGTTTGTATGTGTGGCTTATATCTACGGATATAATCAGATATGGTTATATTTGAATGTCATTGCCATTATATATTTCTTTTAATTATTTTTAGTTATTGAAATGTTTTATGTTTGTGCACATTTTTGAATGGACCCCTCAAAATATAGTATGCATTTATGATAATTTTCGTATTTTATATTATGGTATTTATATACTTTATCACTACCGTGTTTAAGCGTGGGAAGTTAAATAAAGCAACATTTCAATATAACCTCGATTTTTAAAAAGTTTAAAAAATGTATATTTATGTTTCGTAAGCTTGTGCCCAAAGAGTTTGCGTAAGACAATAATTTTGACATAAGGTGCGGAAACAAAATTGTATAAAAGGCTTACCCCCGCATGTTTGAGCAATGGTCTCTTCCGCTTCTCTTTTCTCAACTTAATCGACTCAGACTCACTACTCAACTTGCCCCTGCTTCCAAGAAGACAAGAAATTCAAATTACAGAGAAAAAACCCAAACCATTCACCTCTGCCAAACTCACATTTCTTTCCTTCAGTCATTCATTTACTGACTTAATCCACGTTTTCTTCGGTCTCCCAGTCGGTTTATTCCCAGCACACTCACCAATATATCTCCGCTTTTAACCAAACCGACTTCAATCCATCTTTTCCAAATGAAGCGCATCTCAATGACGTGAAACCCTTTTTTAAGAATTTTCTGAACAAGCCACGAGTTAATCACTTAAAGGAAGATAAGGGGATGGTAAAAGGGAGCCTCCTCTTTTCGATTTGCGTCATTGTTCTTCTAACTACTGTTTCTGTTTCCGAGTGATATGCTGCGGTACCTCCTCCCCAATCTGGGAATAGGAGGTAGATGATGATGATATAGTAGTGTATTCT
>JABUQX010033127.1:10000-11712 GCA_015478945.1 Trachelipus rathkii
AAAAATACCTTTTTTGTGTTGATATATAGTTATATATATATATATATATATATATATATATATATATATATATATACTATATTATGATATATATATATATATATATATCATAGATATATATATATATTAGAAGTTTTTTCTTTATGACCTATCGATAATTTAAAATTTAAATCGAAATTTATATATATGTGTATCGATTATACCCAAGATACAGAGAAATTTAAATGTTATTCATAGAAACATATATTATATATATATATAGTATATATAATAATATATAATAATATATAATATATCTATATATAATATAATTATATTTATGATATAATATAATAATATATATATATATAATTATATAATATATATATAATGATATATAATATATATATATATATAAATTAAAGATGGACCTTTATTCATTGAGATATTATGGAACCTTACTGCAAATATCTAACTGTATATAAATTCTGAAGGTGCGAATAAAGTTTTTTTATTACTGTTGTTGTTGTTGAAGGTGGACTATGTTTTTTTTGTTCCAATTTTTCTGAAATTATTAATTTTGAAGGATTTATTCCAAATTTGTGAGAAATGATTATACCGGTGTTAGCATTGCTGCTAGATTTTAGTTTGATGACTAGACTAAAAATGTTTGTAAAAAGTGTCACAAAGAATTCTGAAAAATTAAAAAAAATAGGAGAAAAGTTTTAATTTTAATTTTGCTAGTAAACATTGTGGCTCGAAGTATACTGGTTCTCTCCCAAATAATTCTTTTTTCAAATATTGAGATTTCTACACTGAAATGGCCTTTTTAATTATGTGTTTCCTTTGTACATAATCGAAACACAGTGTTCAAGATGTCAGAGTTTAAGTGTGCAGTGAACCAACAGTTATACGATTGGCTTCTAATGTTAATTAGTTTTAGATGATATATATATATATATAATATATATATATAATATTATAGTATATATAATATATATATAGTATACTATATATAATATATAATATATATCTAATATATCAATATATATAATATATATATATAATATATATATATATTAGTATATATATGGGCAGCCTGCTAGAAAGAGCCTACAATCCATAATCTCAAAAAACTAGCAATAGCTAACAAGGGAAAGGAATACATTATTTGAATCCTGGGGTTAAAATTTTGGTTAGGAAAAATGTAAAAAAAAAAAATAAAAGCGCAAAAAAATAAGAGCAAATTAATCATTTTTTTGGGCGAGACGCGAGGACACATACGAGAGCCACCAGCGAGAAGGGACAATAGATAACTCACCTCACTCAGACTCCACACAACAAACTATATCAAACATATGGTATTTGGTAACAGGTGCTATACACGGCAATGTAGGGGCTCGAGCCGAACGGGGAGACACAAGGGGGGAGCGTTTTCGCATGACCCCGTAGGGGAGGGGACACGGAGGAAACCGCGCAGACACCCAAAAATACCAAAGAAAAGCGGGGTTCCGGAGACCCTTCCCGCGGAGGGGGGGAAAATACGTCAACCCCGGTAGTTCCCCGGAAAGGCCGCGAGTACCCCGAAACACTCCTGCCACATCGGTGCAGGTAGTTAAAAAAGACAAAAAACAAAAATATATACATAGAAAGTCTATTTATTTGAACGAGTAACGCTGAAATAAAAGTCTCTAATAGGCTTTGCTACTCATGATTACTATATAATTATTAAC
>JABUQX010033128.1:5000-35000 GCA_015478945.1 Trachelipus rathkii
TTCGAAATGACTTCATACTTGAAATATACATAGATTGGGTCTGATTACGAACAAAATGCAATAGAAGTTTTTTTCGATTTTTGGAAATATTGTGCTCAGCAATGTTTTCATTTCTCAAAACCTAAATTTTCTTTTAAGCTCTATTTTTGTTTAATGGATGCATTTTTTATGTGCATGTTTGACGTAAATAGAACCCATCTATGTATACTTTCAAGTTTGAAGTCATTTCGAAAAAAATTGTAGAAGTTGATTCGCAAAAATGTCAAAAAATTAGGTTTGAAAAAAATGAAAACGCCGAAACAATGACTACAGACACAGAAAAACACCAGAAAACGACATTTTAGAAAGGACCAAACAAGAAAAAAAAAAAAAAAGCTGGCGATTTTTTTTTTTGGGGCCTTTTTTTTTTTTTTTTCCCAGAATCAAAAATTTCGGTTTCCCCCCCGAAAAAAAAAAAAAAAAAATTTAAAAAGAAAAAATGTTAATGTCTTATTTTTTAGGTGGAGGGCTAAATGGGTCCCCAAAATCTTAAATATTGGATCCTCCCCTTATTAAAATTAAGTCTTTCTCTTCACGTTGAATTCTATAAAAAATTTACCTGATGAAAGAGAACAAACGATAAATAACTGATTTAATAGTGATTCTATGACAAGTATAACAAAAAATTCTCAAATAAAAGAAACTGTACTTGAAATGATCAATAAAATTGAAGAAAAAATATGTAAATTTACAAGAGAAGGGTCAGGATGGATAATAAATAAACTTTTAGATTTTGAAATAAAGATAGCAAAATATAAACCATTAAAAGCTTCTTCATATTTTGAAACTCCACCAAAATAATAATGATGATGAATGTTTCAAATGGTGCATAGCAAGATTTGATTGTTTAGATGAAGGTCATCCACTTAGATTATCAACAAGAATAAAAGAAGTATCTAAAAATAACAATTGGAAAGGAATAGAATTTCCAGTTCAATTAAACAAATTAGTAAATTTAAGAACCAAAACGATGTGTCAGTTAACGTATTTGGACTTGATGAAAACGAAATATTATATCCTTTAGAAATTACAAAAGTTGAGAAAACTAAACAGTTGATTTACTTTTCATAAATCAAATGCTAAAATTACACATTATATACTTATGAAAGCTTGAGTCCATTCATAGATAAGAAGCATATAAAGAAAAAACTTATCCATGCCGATTCTGTTTACGTAGTTTTGTATTCCTGATTAATTAGATTAATACATTTACCAATGAAATGTACGTTAGTAATTCATAACCGGTAAGAATTGGGAAAGTTTTCTGAGAGTAGAGTCTAATTTAAACTGTAATTTATCATTGATTCAGACTATCCAGTTACTAAGTATGCAGATTTTGATAAGCAACCTTACAAAAGATACAAACTAGTCAACCAAACCTTTAATAGATTCTTAAGCCATTCAACTTACAGAAACACCAAAAGAAAATGTTTCGTGGCTTTTAAAACTTTTCAAGGATTTTATTCAAGAACTTTAAAAAATTTAATGAAGAAACTAAGCACCTAAAACGTTTACAGAATATTTAATTTCACAGAATCAAAAAGAATTTATGATATTTTTGCAATATGCAAATCAATTATTTGATCATTAAGACTTCCTGAAAGCTAGAAATGCAATCGTTACTATGTTGTAATAAAAGAATATACACAATCGATTTCAAAGTAAGAAGACCATAATCATTTAAGCAGGAGAATATAGAGACCTGCTCACAGAAGTTGTAATTTACAAATTAGAAATCGTAAATTTACTCCAATAATAATGCATAACTTATCCAAATACGATGCTCATTTATTCGTTAAAGAATTTGGACGTACCGAGGGTGAATTAAAAGCAATTCCTCAAACGAATGAAACTTATATAACTTTCAGTCAGTATATAAAAGTTGATGAAAAAAAATAACAGAGTTGAGAATCATCGATAGTTTCAGATTCATGCCTTCATCTCTTGCTAAATTAGCATCAAATTTAATGGATGAAAATTTAAAGAATTTACACAAATATTTTCAAGATGAACAGTTTCAGTTACTAAAACGTAAAGGAATTTATCCATACGATTAGATGGATGATATAGCAAAATTTAATCATAAAAATTACCTACAAAAGAGAAATTTTATATTTTAAATAATGAAGATATAATCATGCGCATACTATCTAAAAAAAATTAATTGTGAAACATTTAAAGATTACCATATGTTATACTTAAAATCTGACACATTATTATTAGCGGATGTGTTTGAAAACTTTAGAACAACTTGCTTAGATACTTATAAATTAGACCCAGCGCGTTATTTTATATCTCCAGGGTTGTCTTGTGATGCATTATTAAAAGAAACGAAAGTAAAATTAGATTTATTAAAAAAGATCCGGATATGTTGTTAATGATAGAAAAAGGGGATAAGGAGGAATCAGTACTATAGACACATAGTAATATCGAAGACTAATAATTCCATATATTCAAGAAAGTTATGATATAAAAATAAACCGCATATTTATATATCACTATTTTCCGAAATATGACTACATTGTATTGTTATGCATTGTCTAAGTATTAGGCTACGGGGAAATTTTTAAATAAATGAGAAAACATTAACAGATTTGATGTTTTGGTTTTGGACATCTGTGATGAATTGAAAAAAGGATATATTTTAGAGTTGATTGGAATATTTAAAGAACTACACATTTACTTAAGCGATAACCCCTTAGCAGCAAAAAAATATATAAGTTACGATAAAGTTTCACAAAATTTAGTTCCAAACTTGGAATAATAAAGAAAAATAATCATAATACACTACTAAAAATTTAAAACAGTGTTTGAATTTAGGATTGAAACTAACGAAAAATACATAGAATATTAGAATTTGATCAGAGAGATTGGATGAAATCATACATTGATCTTAACAAGAGAAAGAGAAAGGAAGCGAAGAATGAATTTTAACTAAGAGATTTTATAAATTAATGAATAACTCAGTGTTTTAAAGCATAGGAATGGAAAAATATAAGAATATATGTTAATGTACGACTAGTTAAAAATAAAGAGCAAGCTCAAAAATTAGTAAATAAGAACAAATTTTTGAATCGTTTAAAATATTTTCAGAAAATTTAATAGCTTGTCATACTAAAAAACAAACTAAACTAAAGATTGAAATAATCTTTCTATGAAGGAATGTTTATTAGAGTTAAGTAAAAACTTTAAATGTATGACTTTCATTATAATCATGATAAAAAATAAATATCAATGAAAAGCAAATATTATTGTTTACAAGATATCAGATTCATTTGCAATTTATGTCCAAACTTTTACATAGGAGAAACTAAAGATATGAAAAGAATATAAAACTGTTTCGATACATCTGATTATCCAAAAAAGCATAAATTATATTCAGAAAAAAATTAAAAATGGTTTAGCTAAAATCAAAGTTGAAACAGCTGGAAAACTGATAACAGAACTTTATAACCTGACAACTTTTAATATGCTTATAAAACATTAGAAAATAAAAGAAAATTAAAAAAAGCTAAGGGAGTAAAGAAAAGCGTTATCAATCAAACGATTAACATTGATGATATAAAAAACGGTATTATTAATGAGAAACTCTATATAGGAAATGTAAATTAATACAAGTAAAAAAAACAATCAATTATGTATACTAACACATATCAATAAAATAGCCTATCGAGAAAATGATGATAAACGTTATATATTGAAAAATAATATAACACATTAGCTTAGGTAACATTAATCGAATAAGTTAGTTGCGCCAACATGATTTACATTTTAAGTTGTAAGTTCAGAGGTTAAGGAAAAATTAAAAAATAGTAAAAATATTGCTGAATCTGCTAGAGTAAGGAAAAAAATAAATATATTTTAAAAAGTTATTGAATATTATTTTATTATTTATTAAAAATTAAAAAAAATTTAAAGCTTATATGTAAAATTTTTTAACTTTTTTTATTTTTTACATATTTTTTTAAATTCAAACATTGAATGTTTTTCACGGACCCCTTGAACTAATTTTTTATTTATTTTTTCAAAATAAATTCTTAATGCAAAAAAATTCATAATATTTTCAGCCCGTGGCATTTAACATTGTTTTGGTTATGCTGAATCAAATAATAGAGGACACGCACAGACATATATATATATAATATCTATAATATATATATATATATATATTATATATTATATTTCGTCTTACATAAATGTAATGTTTGTGCTATGTCTCAAGGACACGCAACAACATATATATTTTTGTCTTACATAATATGTATTTAGTGCGTGTCCCCTTGAGGACACGCGCTAAATACATATATTTTGTTTTTATACATGAAATGTAAGTTAGTGCGATGCCTCGCAAGCAGTCGATTCTAAAAGCGAAATTTAAAAACCGAGTAAAAATTTCAATTATTTTTTATATATTGTAAGCGCATAGCCTTAAGGCTATGCGCTCAAGTAAAAATCAAAAACCTATTAAAAAATTTAATTATTCTTTATATATTTTTAACATTATAGTATAAGTATTATAGCAAAAAAAATTAAAAAACAAAAAATTTATATAAAAAAAAAAAAAAAAAATTTTTTTATGAAGAATATATCATACATTTTAGTTGGAAGTTAGAGTTAAGGGAAAATTAAAAAATATAAAAAAATATTGCATGTTAGTTGCAAGTTAGAGTTATGGAAAAACATAAAAAAAAAATAATTTAACATTTTTTCACCCCACGCCTTGAGGGTGGGTTGAAATCAAACTGTAAAAATATTTCAGATAGACCGCTTAAGATAAAACCATCAACAAACTATAAAAATAAAAAATTATGATTTTGGAGCTGGTGGCCTAATGGCACCACGTCTAAGTATATATACGAAATAAGAAAATAACACAGTTTGTTACCTCCAACTTTTTTCAGGGGGAAGCAGTAGATTTAAACCGAAATACTACATTAAAAAAAATTTATTTTATTTTTATATACTTGAAACGCACTGCCTGAGCAGTGCAGTAAATTTTTTTTATTTTTTATATACTAAATGACGAGTTAAAAAAAATTTAATCTTTTTAGCGATTAAAACGACAACAAAATAATAATCTGACATGTAACCAAAAGTGGTTTGACATGTCAGAACGTAAGAGAGAAAACAATGACTTCCAAAAAAATTTTTTTCCAAAAGACCCCCTGTTTCAGGGTCCCCTTTGAAAGTCTATATTTTATTTTTTTTTATTTCTTACTTATATTTGTAAAATAAAAAGACCCAGTGTTTCACGGGGTCATTTGAATTAATTTCCACCAATTATTTCTTAATATTTCTCTCGTTGGATGAAGCAGTTTTGCAGCCGTTTGACAAACATAAAATACTAATATAGTAGCTTTGACGCATCGCTATTTTGGCGACGCGTTATAGATCAAGGTCAGTATTTAAAAAACCTAAAAATCTGAAATATAATTTGTTATTATTTTTTCTCTATAAAAATAGTGGAAAACATTTCTATCCATTGGAAAGATGGAGAATAAGCTAGAAATAATCAAGAAACATCATTCTTATTAAGCATCTCCTAAATTGTAGAGCTCTAATCTCATTATTGGAGAATCTGGGATGCGGTAAAACGAATTTACTACTAAGAATGTTACTTTATGGATAAGTGGTTAGATTATAATAGATTTATTTGTTTTTGGGAAAGTCTTAACACAGCCAAATATAATAAATAAAATCAGGATTTGATAAGGATATAAGTAAATATATTCATTACATCACTGGATATTGCAAATCAGAAGTTGATGATAGATTCATTTAATTAGCAATCTACCCTAAAATAATTATAAAAAATCAAATATATTATCAAATAAGAAAGACCCGAAGGATGTTAATAACCAGAAGAAAAATTTATTTGTATTTTGATGATTTATAAGGAATGATTCAAATAATTTAGAAGCTGAAGATTATTATACTAGAGGAAGACATAAATAGATACAAAGCTTCTATATTTATATTGAGTCAACAACTATTTTAAAACTTCCTTCGTCAAACAATACTCGATCCAATGCTAAATGTTTTAATGTTCTGTTCTCAATTGCCTATAAAAGATTAGTTAATATTTTAATGACCATGTTCCCAAAGATATGACGTTGGGAAGAAATTTTCGTACATTTTTGTGAAAACTGTTTGGAAGAACATTTGGTTACATTTGTTTTATAAATAAAAAATTATCACCAGGAGGAAAAGGAAGATATCAAGCTAATTTTAACTATATACTGTACCTAAAACGTGTTTTTTATACTTAATATTAATGTATATATACAATACACCGAAAAGTTCATAAGGAAGTTTCATTGAGACCAAATACAATAAACTTAACTAACCTTTGAAAATCAATAAATATATTAATGAATGAAATTATTTTAAGCCAAAACTGGTCAGGATTATTAATTTCAGCGTTGAAAGAAACTTCTGTACAGAAATGCACATTTAAATTTATCTCATAATGTCCATTGGAAAATATTTGAAAAAGGATCGTTTTTAGGAAATACAGGAAAATATTCATATTGTGGTCCAGGTATGAATATAAAAACAGATTAAAAAAGGGGACATTCGGTAGGATTGGTGAGTCCTGGCTTATACATGTTTAAATTATTTAAAACTTAAATTTTTTTGCACGAGGAATGCAGCAGATGAATTTATTAGCAAAAAAGCGAGTGACAATTGCTGTTAGATGCTAATTGAATCAGAGTACCGTTAGAAAAGACGCGAAGATTAGTCACAGAGTAATGGGAATGAAATCAAGATTCGGAATGGGTTTGTCATCAAAAAACGGGGTAAAGAGCTCGCGAAATCGGGCTCTGAAAAATTGAGAGAATTATATTATAATCCTAAAACTGGATACTCAGGAATCAATGATTTAGTACGAAAAATCGGGTTATCTTCTAAGATAGTTAAGGACTGGTTAGATCATCAAAACGTTTACACATTGCATAAACCGATAAGACATAAATTTTCAACGAGAAGAGTGATGGTCTCTAGTGTTGATGATCAATGGCAAGCTGATTTGTAGACATGCAAAACATATAAAAAGGCTCCCAAGAATAAAAATATAAATTATATATTATCAGTTATATGATAATATTGTGAAGGGGATGTTCCAATTATAAAGAAAATGGGTAATGAAATAGCGTAAGCGTTTGAAAATATTTTTAAAAACAGAATCCCGAGAAAAATACATACGGTTAAAGGTCTTGAATTTATAAACAAACCGACTCAAGAACTTTTTAAGAAGCATGAAATACACTGGTTCGCTACAGAAAATGAAACTAAAGCGCAAGTAGTAGAAAGATTTAACAGGACATTAAAAACTAAAATGTGGATATACATTACAAAAAAAATGGATTGATATACTTCCATATTTAGTTAAAAATTATAATACAAGCTATCACAGAAGTATTAAAATGTCTCCAGAGCAAGGATCACTTGCAAAGAATAAAAAAATAGTGTATAAAAATTTATTTCCTCCTGCAAAGATTGACCTTAGAAAACCGAAATTTCGAATAGGAAACAGAGTTAGAATCAGTAGAAAGTATAAAGATTTTAGGAAAGGTTATCTTCCTAACTTTACCGAAGAAGTATTTATTATATCGAGAGTATTGAAAACAAATCCTATAACTTATAAAATTAAGAATATGAATAATGAAGAAATTATTGGTAGTTTTTATGAGCAAGAAATGACGAAATATGAAAGCAATTTATATGAAGTTGAAAAAATATTAAAGCGAAACAGAGGTAAAGTACTCGTTAAATGGAAAGGATATGATACAACATTATGGATAAATGAAAAAGACTTAACAGAAGTTTAGAACGTGAAACGGCTTTATGAAACAGATATCCTATGTAAAACAGAACGTGAAACAGCTTTCTGTTTCTGTTTCTGTTTCTGTTTCTGTTTCTGTTTCTGTTTCTGTTTCTGTATGTTCTGTTTCTTTTCTGTTCCTTATGTTCTCGTTTCCTGTTTATGTTTATGTTTCTGTTTATCTGTCCTGTTTCTGTTTCTGTTTCTGTTTCTGTTTCTGTTTCTGTTTTCTGATTTCTGTTTCTGTTTCTGTTTCTGTTTCTGTTTCTGTTTCTGTTTGCTGTTTCTGTTTCTGTTTTTGTTGTTTTTTTTTCTGTTTGCTGTTTCTGTTTTCTGTTTCTTTTTTTCTCCATAATAAATGGCAATATTGTTTATATATTAAACGAAAATCT
Organism: Trachelipus rathkii; assembly: GCA_015478945.1. Taxonomy (NCBI): domain Eukaryota; kingdom Metazoa; phylum Arthropoda; class Malacostraca; order Isopoda; family Trachelipodidae; genus Trachelipus; species Trachelipus rathkii. The sequence continues at coordinate 13,257 of JABUQX010033128.1, forward strand.
GGATTTGTCAATTTAGAAAGAACTACAGAAAAGATTTTTGAATTGAGAAACTTAGTGAACAAATATCTATGCAAGAAAATATTAAACTACTACAGCCATTAATCTATCCGATTAAGAGTATAAGTATTGATTAGTAGATAATAACTTTCAAAGTCAATCAGCAATACTAGCTAAACTAACGAGTAGAACCCCTTTGCTAGCTATTGAAAATATCCAGAAAAATTTCCAGAAAAATATCCAGAAAAATATCCAGAAAAATTTTAAAAGGAAATATTTTTTTATAAATATGACAACGCATTCTGTATTAAAGCGATTGAAGGAAGTGATGATTTTAAATTAGGTAATGCAAAAAGTTTAAAATTGCTGGCATAATGTTAATTTTTAATGGCATCAATATAAGGTACAGAAGGTCTATGGAATTTCTAAACTTGAAAAATCCCTGGGTGTTTCTACAATTGATTTATGAATACTTATAAGAAATTAATGTTTCAACTAAGGCGTTTTTAAAGGATGGTGGAACTACTGTTAAAGCGAATAGTAAATTAATCGGGGTTATTTGGTTTATTAAACCAATATATAAGTTGATGAATATAGATTGTTTGATGAATTAAAATCAGAATTACGTTACGTCAGAAAGTAAGAACACAGGAAGAAACAAGTATTGGATGATACTGCCTCGAAGAACATATGTAAGGGAGACGTTACCAAAAAATTTCAGGTACGTGCCGATGGATTTTAAATTTTGACACTTCAAGATCCCTGATGGACTTGTTTAATAGACGATAGAATATATATTTTCAGAAATTAAATCGGGTAATACTAACGTTTTTAATGAGCTACAAGCTATTAATGATGAACTATTAAGATTAGGTAATATGTTGATAAAGCTATAATAGAAATCTTTAAATAACTTTTTTCTCAATAATAAATGGCATATTAAAGAAAACGAACAATATCACTATGGAATGTTTATTCAATATTGAGAAGTCTAATCTTAAAATGACTAATCAAAAATCAGTCAATTGAATAAACTTTAGGATTAGAAGGGGGTATCCTTGAAGAATCGTGAACATGAAGGTGAAAGTCATGTTGCTATTTTAGATCAGTGAAATTCTGTTTTGTTAATTGTGATATTATAGAAGGTTCATATCTTAATGGAGTGCAAGAACCAGTTTTGCATAGTTTCTTTCCTGATGTTCCTCCTGGCTATAAAATGAATTAAAAACCTAATACAGTAGTATATCTGCCGGTTACAATTCCAACTATTAATTCAATTCATATTTGGCTTACTGATCAAAATCATAAACCATTGAATCTTTGAGGAGAAATAATAACTATTCGATTGCATTTAAAATCAACATAAACTTTTTTTTCTCTCTATAATAAATGAATCATAATTTAAATTGGAAGGAACCTTTAGAAACGGATGATTTTATTTAATAAAAGATTTGAATATCGAGATTATGAACCTTATACGGGAACTAACTTAAATAAATCCCCTGATATAAGAATATCTGTTCAAAATCAAGATGAATTTTTACTACCTTCTAGAAGTTATATTTATATTGAAGGGTCTTTAAAAAAGAAAGAAGGATCGATATTTGAAAGAGGGATAGCCTGTGAACTTTAACTGGAATCAGGAAAAGAAATTATACATAAATGTAATTAATAACGGAATTATGTATTTATTTTCAAGAGTTGATTACCAACTTGGAAATGAAAATATTGAAGGATATTCAAGTCCTGGACAAGCATCAACTATGAAAGGACTCTTAACATATCCTATGAATTATTCAGAAGGCATGAATTTTATGTGGGCTCCTGATAAATGTGAAAAAATATGTCCAAAATTTAATAATCCTGGTTATATGGAGAGACACAATTACTTATTTAAAAACTCATCCGGAAATTTTAGCGTAGCTATTCCTTTAAATCATATATTCGGATTTTGTGAAAATTATGATAAAGTAATTTATGGAATAAAACATCAGTTAACTCTAAGAAGAAAAGAATATGACAATGATGTTACATTAAAATCCTCAGATAAAAACGATGACGGTATTTATAAAGTTCCAGATGGTAAAGTTATTTTATCGAAAATAGCTTGGAGAATTCCACATGTAACCCTTACAGATAAATATATGATAAAATTAAGTAATGATATTATGAACAAAATTTGTTGTAAAAATAATTCTCTTCCGAATGTGAATCTGTAGAAGTAAATCAAGAACAAAAGCAATTAATTCGATTGGAGATTAAGTGTTACAGACGAATCAGAGAAAGATTTATAATTTTAGCATTTCAAGAAAGCAAAGACAATAATCAAATTATGAATCCAGTTATATTTGATCATTGTAGTATAACTAGCTCCTATGTTCAATTAAATAGTGAAAAATATCCACTTAATGATCTTTGCCAATTTACCCGTTGATTGTATGACGTCATTGAGTTATAGATTAATCAATGTGAGATAGTTAAGGTGATATATACTATATAATATATTATATATAGATATATTATATATTATATTACATATTATTATTAATATAATATATATCACTATAGTATGTATACATCTAAGGTTTAATTATTTCATCTTATAATATCATATAGAATAATAATATTTATATCTATAATTATATACTATAATATATATATTAATATAAATATATATTTATAATATCTATCTATATATTATAATATATATAATATATATATATTAATATATATATTATAATTGTAATATATATATTATATATTAATTATATATTATATATATATATTAATAGTAATATATACTATTATATATATATATATATATATTATACTATATTATTATTATATATTATATTATATCAATATATAATTAATATATATTATATCATATTAATATATATATATTATATATATATATTTATATATAATATTATATTATATTAATATATTTATAGTATATATATATATATATACTAGATATTAAATACTATATAATATATATACCATAATATATATATATATATATTATATATATTAACTATATTATATCATATATAATATTAATGATTATTATAACTTAATATATATATATTATATCATATAAATTATTATAATAATTAACTCAGTATAATAAATAGTATAATATTTCTATGTGTGTATATGATATTATTTATCAGCATTTTAACGTATTACTCTATACTCTATTATGCGTCAGTAGTGGTATTTGTTCTTAGCCCTGTCTATTGTAATTGAGGACCAAGTACATTATCATTATATCTTCCTTCTTGCCGCTCCACTATAATAGAAATACTCCTTTATCCCAGGCAGCACTCTAAGAAAAAATATAAAATTAACTTCGCGCGTCATATATATTATATCTGATCTAGTCTCAGTATCCTTGATATAATGTTATTAAGCACTGCAGTAGATATATAGGGTACTTCAATAACTACCTTTCAGTATGGTAACTATGCATCTTCCTAATATATCATACATTTTTGTGCCATCGAAACTCCGTATCATTTATACGTTTATAATATAGTTCATACACAGAGCTCTCTATACCTAAAAGTAAGATATTCGATAGTTGATACGTAAGTTAATATTTATTACTAAGTACTCGCTGGATTTAATAAGATCATTCACATCATAAATGACGAGTCAGATGGGCGTATATATAATCGTCACTCAGGAGATTATATGTAGACGGGTTCTTTAGGACTCACTACTAAGTAGAGCGAAATACAAATAGTATATAAAGCGACTTGAGGCGGAGATGGGTACTAGGGCTGTTTCTTAGATATAACCCTGTCAGCCTACTAAAAATATAGAACTATGCGAAGAATAAGTCTTCATACCTTAGATTATTATCTTTAACTTACTAATATAGTAAATATACAATATTTAGTATATACTAGTATATTATATTATAATAGCAGATACATCTTAATATGTACTATACGATTATACCTCGTGTTAAGGATTATAGAGGTAGGATATGTTATTTATGAGATGAATAGTATTCTGGTCTTACTAGGTAATAGTGTAGGGATGATTCTAGTTTACGCTGGACATGGATATAAAAACGCTAGAATTATAGTTAGATATAATTATAGGTTAGTAACAATAATTATAGTGACTCACTGATAGGTGGACATGATAAAATTTATGAATATTGATAAGTTTTAAATCACTATATATATATAAGGAAGCTCATTAACATAGTTGAGTGTGATAGAGTACTAATGATATTAAGTATAATAATATATATATATTTAATTATATATATTGAGATAGAATATTAGTGTGATGTGAGATATATATATAAGTATATAGTATAAAAATAATAAGTATTATTATTAATATTATAATATATATAAATTAAGATATATATAATATATATATATACTATAAATATATATATATATAATATATACTATTAATTATATAATATATTAACTATATATATAATATATATATATATATATATATTAATATATAATTATACTATAATAATCTATATATATATTAGCAATTATGCATATGACTATTATAAAACCTTACATCAATTCTATTATTAATATTTTATTATTTTATATATATATTTAAATTTATTGATACCCTTATTAAATATGGAGTATGCATCACATATCACACACATATCTGTATATCATTTATAAAAAATAACTTAATTTTTATTAATTATACATCACATATATATATTGATAAGCTCGATATTAAACTAATAACTATAAACTCAATATTAGAGTGCGATAAGATATGTTTAGATAACAATGGCTTTAACACAGATTATAATCGCGTAACACAATAAGTTCGATTAAAATGATTTAATCCTTATCTAATTATGTGATATTATACTCGTGAAGAATTGTTAACAAGTAATAATAAGATCTATAAATTCTTATCTAGGTATAAATAAATGAGTATATCAATGTGACCTTAATTTTTTATTTATTTCCTGTATTATATTATGACTTATTTATAGTATATATTTAGTATCCGCGTATAAACTTATATTTTTATAGTAAGTGTAATTATAATAAATATTTTTATTTAGTCTATTTTTATTCTTTTTATGTCTATATTTATACTAAGTATATGAGAGAGAATTCAATATATCATATATTCGTGTAGTGTGTATGAATATATTGTATATTGAAGTGGTCTATTACACTCTCACCACCACGGCGCAAATAATATTATTAAAGGTATTTAAAAATATAACACGCAACGATAAATCACTATTTTAATATTCATAATTAATAATTATATATAATTATTAATTAATATTATATAATATATATTATATTATATATATTATATTATATAAATATTATTTATATTATAATTATAATATTATATTATAATTATATATATATTATATATATAATGATCCTCACTTCTATGCATAGTTATTTATGAGAATATATATATATAAAGTTCACTATATAATATAGTATAATTAGTTCAGTATAGTATACAAGGATCGTGGTAAGATATACGTGTAATATATTATTATATATATCTTAAATTGATATAATATAGGGTAGTATATATGAGTATTAATAAGTATAGTTAGGTTAAGTCAGATTGTTTAGAAATAAGTACTATATTGAGATAAGTGAGTGAGGAGCTAGCATCATACTCTCTGATATAAGTCTCTAGAATGCTAGCTCATACATAGTCGTATTTTATTTATATCTAATGACACTCATAATCATGGAGTATTAAAGATAATTTAATCTAAAATTATAGAATACATTTTAGATAGTAATATTAAGATTATATAATATATATTATTATATAATATATTAATACTGATTATAATAGTTTACCTCACTCATTAACGCATAGAAGTATCAGTTGTTAATGATATGTTATATAGTGAATATATGTACCTCGATAAATTGAACAATGAGTACGTATTATAGCGTTATCTAAAAAGATGGTATGGATAATTTTCTATATTTTTATTTACCTACCTTTAAAACAGATATGTTTATATATATATGATTAATATATTTCGAGTTTTATCAAGTGATCCGTAATATAGTTAGAAAATTAATATATATATATTATATTATATAATATATATTAATATATATATATTTTAATACTATATATACTTATTATAAATATATATTAATATAATATATTAATATATTATTATACCCTATAAACTATGTCAACATAAGATATCATTATTGTCATGCCTGCATTACATCATTGGAGATTGCTGTAAAAAGAAACGACAAATAATCATATATAATCAGATAATAAATAGTCAAGGTAAGTTAAATTGACACTTGTCTAGTTTAAGAAAATATTTAAATATGTATTTGCGTATTCTGTTAGTTAAAATTATTAATATATATATATATAATATATAATATATATTAAAATATATATTAATATATATATATATTATATATATATATATATATTATTTATATATATAATATATATAATTATAATAATATTAATATATATATATATTATATATATTATATATATATATATAATTAATTAATATATATTTAATATTTTAATATATAATTTATATGATATATAATATATATATTAATAATATATATATATATTATATTTCTTTCAAGGAATTTTAATATATATATATTATATATATAATATTAATATATATAATATTTGATATTTAAAATATATATTAATAATATTATAAATCATATACCATAACATGACAATATAATATATATAATATCATATACATAGTAAATTAATATATAATATATAATTGCCCTATATATTATGTATTATACATGATAATATAATTTCTTCGATTTGAAATATACATATTGAGAAACCTAAATAAATTATATAACTAAACATGCCACTCACTGATATAGTGAGAGTCTTTAAGGTTGGCAAATTTCCTGATTCTGAATCTCTTAAAATATAATTTTTAAGAGATGTAATCGCTTTTCAAACGGCTTGTACGATGTGCTAATTTATTGTAATTAGTCATTGTTTAACAAATATACATCCTCAGCTCATATATAATTTATTGATAGCATATTCATATAACTATGGGTACTGGTTTAAGGACGCCTCGATTTGCAGCGGTGTCTAGTAAGCTCTCACTCACCTATTTTCATTCTCTACTTTTAGTATTACGCACTCGTATTTAATAATATAATAATACCTATAAATATTGGATATTATAATACTATCATTCAGATCCAATCACTATTATCAGTAGTTGAGTATATATGTGATGAGTGTGAGTATCAGGATGATACGTGAGTGATTATAATTATAATCACTGTAGGTCAGTGTTATATTTATTATTTATAATAATTATATATGTATTAATGATTAATGCATATAATTATATATATGAGAAAAGGAAAATAATACTATTCATATATATATTGTAGTAATAGTATATAGACATAATTTTTCAAACTGTCCTATAGAATATATATAATAATATAAATATAATTTAAATATATTATATATTAAATATAATATATAATATAATAAATTAATATTAATATTAATATATTATATATTATGATTATAAGTAATATATAATTTTATATATACTTTGTATATATTATAAATATATATGTTTTATCACATAAATATTTGATCATGTGATTTAAGCGGATATCGTTAATATTAAGCGGATTAGCTAGGATATATATATTCTATTTTAAGAGGATGTAAGAGATTTATATTAGCGGTATATATTATATATAGTACGGATGTTAGGATAACTCTGGATATATATAGATATGGAAATGTTTACTTATCACTAGTTTATGAATATAATTATTGTGAGAATAAAATATAAATATAATTAAATATAAGTAATATATTAATATATTATATATGAAATATATAATAATTTTATTGCTCACACTCACTCTCTAATATATATATATTTAATAATATATATTATATAATCTATGTACCAAACAGTATAATTATTAACCCTCTATTTTTGAGTTTTACTTTGGGGAGATAAAATAAATAGCTTTAGTAAGATTGTAATATAATAATTTATACCATTTAAATTAGCACCACCATCATATAATCACTCCCCGTGAATTAATTTAATAATAAGTTAGATCGAAATATCACTAAAGCACACCCACGCACGCAAAATGAAAAAAAAAGTGAGAAGAATATGATGAAATATGACTAAGAATAATGAATAAAATGATTAAGATAGATATAAGAATCATATTTAAATTCATCAATGAATATTTCCGGTTAAAACTTTATAAACCAACAGAATATATGATGAAAAGAGAAAATGACTCTCAGTAAGATTACGTGTATAAGAATAATATAAATATAATAAAATATATATATAGATTGATATATATATTATATATATATTATATACATAATAATATAAATAAAATGAAAATGGAATATAAAATAATGACCTGTAAAAATAATAATATAAATACATAATAATATAATAAATTAATATATATAATATATACTACTTAAATATATTAAACAATATTAATATTAATAGTCATAATAAGTCATAATAATTAATATACTTAAATAATTAATGAATATAAAGTTAATAAATGTATATATAAGTTAATATATATAGAGATAGAATAAGGAATTAAATATATAATATTCAATAATAATAAAAAAACATCATTAAATAGAAAAAAAAATTTTTTAGAAAAACATGAATTAATCAATACATAAAAAAAAATACAATAATAAAAATAGATTAATAAATAATAATATATATAGGGTAGATAATAATAATAATATATAAATTAAATATAAAATTATATAATATAATAATATAATAAAGTGGAAAGACTAGTAACAAAAACAAGGGACCTAGTAGAGTTATCGAAGACTAAATATAAAACATTGAAAGTCATTTAAAGTTAATTATAAGAAATAAGTAATTTTAATAACCAGAAATAGAATTAAGAAGATAAAAACTAATAATTATAAGTAGAAGTTACAGATCTTATTCATATTATTAAAGAAGATATATGTTATTAAATTATTGAGTAATTAAATAAACATAAGAATTAATAAATATAAATAATAATATATAATTAAATTATATGTAAATATATAAATTAAATAATAATTAGTGAGTGTGGACATGAAAGAGTGAAATTAATATAATTAATATAATAAATAATAAATAATTAATAATTAATGAGTATAATTTAATTAATTACACAATCATAATCGTATTATTAAGCACTAATAACTAATAATAATATAAATTAAATTAATAAATTATCTAAATATATAATATGAGATAATATAATAATATATAAGAGTTCAGAATTAAATATATTAAAATTAAAGATATTTAAATAATAATATCAATTTATAATTAAAATCAATTATAATATATAGTCATAATAATAATAATTAAAATAAATAATTAATATAAATAATTATAATAATATAAAATAATATAATATTATAATATAATAATAATAATAATATATATAAAATAATAATTATAATACTATATATAAATAATAATAATAATATATTCATATATCAAATTAATAATAGTAATCATAAATAATTAATAATTAAAGTGAATCAAAGTGTAATTTAACGTTCATTATATCAATATAATATATAAATTATCAATTAATATATAATAATAAAAATAATAAATCAATAATTTATTAATAATAATAATAATAATAAATATAAATATATCAGGGTGATAGTAAATATATATATAGTATTAATAATAATTAATAATCTAAATTGGTATTTTAGGCTCATTAGTAATAAATATATACTTAATCTTTACTGTTTAGTTACACTTAATTACTGTTAGTGCATGTGATATAAATAATAATAATAATTGAATAAATTAATATAATAATATTAATTATAATAATAATAATTAAATATTATAATAATTAATAATTAAATAAATATAAATAAATAATATTAATATATAATAATAATAAGATGAGGATGTATGCAAGTGAGTGATATATAATGATTAACTAATAAATAGATTTATAACATCACATCAATTATGATAAGTTAATAAATAATAATGATTACAGGATTATAATATTATATAATGATAAAGATGACTTGATCCATGATTGCATATTTATAGTACGATGGTAGCAAGAGAATTGAATGACATTCCATGTTTTTAATGATAATAAATCATAATTATAATATTTTCAATAATAATATATGGAGCGTGAATGAGAGTGTGCTCATCACTCACAGCAATAATAATTATACCACACGGAAAAATAAACGTCGACTTAGTTAATAAATAATTAACTTTCAAATAATGAAATAAATTAATACAAAAATATTTGCATAATTTGTTTAATACACAATAATTTAGTAATTGTAGTAAAGTTAAGTATCAACATGAAACTGATCAAATATAAATAATAATAACTCCAATAATTGAGCATATAAATGCCATATGAATGAAATCGATTCCAAGTCACAGGCTGACATTAGTATCAGTGCACAACTAATCACAACATTTCGTGATTAAAATTATAATAATATATAATAAATAGAATAAATAAATAATAAATAAAAATAATCATTAAATTACACGTGTATATAGATGAGATCACTCAAGGATTTGATATATATTCCATAGATGATATAAATCTAGACTATATAGTTATAATAATTAATAGATATTAATCACTATGTATCTCAGATAGGTTACCTACTCAGCTATGTAGATTTTTTACATATACTAGTCACGTGTCAGGCGTTCAAGATTCTTGTACGATACCTTTGATGTTGATTATGCTAGCATATGAGTTAATTTTGTTGAAGGCTATAAAAATACGACATTGATGGTGATAGAATTTAAATTCATCAGAATCCGAGTTAAAGGGTCAGACGCACTAGATTAGGTTGTTTATAGCTACAGTGTGAATTTGATATAATTAATATTCCTTTCGGAAAATCTTTGTTCTTATATATGTTATGTTAGTTATGAATTTTTCATTGTGAGAGTGAGCCTAGCAGCGCATAGAGAGTGAGATTATTACGTGATGAAGAAAAGATACCACATATTGAGACAACAGGTAAGACTCAATCGGAGATCATAATGTTTCTTAACACAGTCCCTTGAAAAGGTTTGCGTGCTGTGTTGTTAACTATAGTCAACTCATTTTTGTAGCTATTATAATGTTTTATAGGCATACAAAATGCAATATCCGATCTAGATGTTTGTCAGCTGATATATCGTTTTTCCAATTCTAGCACTGTGTATGTTAATGTGCCATCATCAAATCTATCTGAAAAGAGGATTTATGTTCATATAAAATTTAATTCTAATTATCTACTCAAGTGATCGATAAGGGCACACCTGTGTTGAGATTACAGACCAACAGTAAATAATAATGATAAATATAATTTCAGCGTATATTATGTCAAAGTTTAAAAAACATCGCTCTATGCTACACCACCTATAAACACATAACATATGTGTAGAAAACTCGAAAAAAAGATACATCCACACACACAAGCTCAAAATTCTGTATGGCTCTTAAATGAAAAGAAAATGCCGTTATTTTCTCTGTAATAACGCATTGGAATAATGGAGAAAATGAACACACCACTAATGGTACATATTATTTTAAAGTGTATTCAGAAGGGTAGAGATATGAGTCATTGGAGCTGCAATGAGTTTGCTGAAAATCTTATGAAGTTTCAACATATTGCAAGATTCTTTTTTTTGAATCAAGTATGGATAAGCGATTATTTCCAGAGTAGGAAAACGATATATTAGTGAGAATGATGTCCACATATTCGTGAAAACACACAATGATATATAATATTATCTAGTAGTATTTCACAGTAAATGTATAGAGGAGTTATTGAGTAGAACTACAAATTGAGATAAATGATGATTTTGAGTTATATATCACTATTTTTCAAAGATCGATCTACAGACATCATTTAGATCCATTCAAGATTGATCTCAAGTTTGGGCAAAACTTTGTGAGATAGTATAATTGTTTAAATCCACGTATATCATATAAGGTCAATATATTTATATACTATATATTTAGTATACGCATCAGATATTTTATATCCTCTAATTGTACATATAATATAAATATAAAGTAATATAGAAAAATTAAAATGAATTATAGTATAGTATAGTATCGTATAGTATAGTATAGTGCTATATAACTATATGATAATAATATTATAGTGAGCTCACAGTATACAATCCCTTACACCATTGTTTATATATATATAAGTAACTAAGTAAAAATTATATTTATATATATTAGTACTAATACTATATCCGATATAAGATAGTAGCAATATTTTATATTATATATATATATTAATTTATATATATATTCCTATAAGAGTATATATATGAGTATATATATAATATATATATATGATATATATGATATCCTATTATATATATATATATATATTATATATATATACTGATACTTTTGTGCACTATATACTATAAATATATAATAATAGATAATATCTAACATTAATAGATATATTATATTTAATTAAAGAAAATGTTTTACTATTTATAAACAAAATATTGATTGTTTTAATTAATTAAAATAACATTTTTAAACAAAGATATAATTGTTTGCATCGTAACACGCCCTATTAATGATAATGAGAGTGTGTCGAGTTGATGATGTGGAGAATTATGTATGGTGTCAGTAGAATTATGTTGGCGACCATTTTATTGAATAATATTAGAGTCCATATGTGATGCGGTTTTCTATAATCATAAAGCGAAGTGACTTGACTCAGTGAGTAGATACTGTTTTTAAATCTAGACACATAAATTATATCATATTATTAGAAAACATGATATTGGCAAGAAATCGACCTGTACACTATTAATTACTTTTGGGTGAAGAGAACACCACTCGCTAGTGTGACTCTCACACTCACTCTCGACTAAACCATAATACACTCACAATAATAAATAAGAAAACAAACTATATATATATATATAGTAATATAAATATTATTATATAAAGGGTCTAACTCAATAACTAGGTAATGTTAATAAATATGTAATAGAACTTATTAATATTCATTAACAAGTGCTTTAAAAGTAAGAGATAAGTAAAAAATCATAAAATAGTTGGTGAAGAGATTTCAAAAAGAGAATTAAAAATATACTACATTAATACTAAATATGAATACTTTAATTCTGGTGTGTGTTCTACTATAATATAGAAAATTGAGAAATCATATAATTAATCATATCAATAAAAACTATAATATTAATACTATTACTATATTTAGAAATTCACTTATTTAGTTTTTGAAAAAGATATAATGGAGTGTGAGAATACACGCTCAAATAATGAATTTTTAAAATGCATTTTTTCGATAATGATAATACGAAAATTGAATTTATAAAAAAAATGAATTAGAGAAAAGAAGACAAGGAACAATTTGAGATTTGAAATCTGAAATAGTATTCATAATTAGAGTTAGAACGAGCATTGAGGTCAAATTGAAATATATAAATAAAAAGAAAAGAAAAAAAGCGAGCGTCGGAGAAAAGAGTATTCAGCATTATTAGATAAGGACTAACACGGTTACTGGCCAAATTAAAAAAGCACAAAGTTAAAATTTGTTTACAAGAGAAAATCAAACTTAATAAATATAACAGATATTAAGAATAGAAGAAGATAAAGAAGATAAGAAGAGAGAACAAGAAGATAGAAGATAGAAGAAGAAGAAGAAGATAGAGAGAAGAAGTAAGAAGAAAGATGAGAAGATAAGAAAGAGAGAAGAAGAAACGAAGGAATAGAAGAAGAAAGAGAGAGAAGATGAGAGTAGAGAGAGAGTGATGTGATGAGAGTAAAGAAGAGTAAGTGAGATGAGAGAGATGAGAGAGTAGAGAGAGAGAGTAGAGAGAAGAGAGAGAGAGAGAGATGAGAAGATAGAGAAGAAGCCATAAAAGCAAATCGTGATAAGTACACAAGACTCTCTCACATCAATATATATATATAGCTTTCATATAAGTGTTAATCTCACTCCATTTATTATAGAATTTAAGTGAGTGATTAAGGAAAAAACCCTAAGGTTGGGGTGAATTTTTTAGTTTTTTTTAGGTGAAAAATCTAATTTCTGATTTATTTTTTATATATATTATTTTTTTATTTTTATAATATTTATATCTTAGAATAAAAGGGAGGTCAAGAGACATTAAATTGAAAACAAACTTATTATTTTAGTTCGAATATAAGTTTTATTTTTTAGAATGATTTTATTCATTCAATTTTAAAAATCAAATAATAAAAATCAAGGAATGAATATTAAGTAATAAGAGGGACTAAAATATTGTAAGATAATTAATTTTACATATAACTATTATCTATAACATAATTCTAATTTAATTATATTTCCTATATATATAATATATATCAAAATACAAATATTATTATAACTATAATTAATATTAAATATTAATATATACTATATCATTAAATATATATATATATCTATATATAAATTAATATAAAGCGGCCTTTGTAGCATATTAAATCACTCACCATTGCCACGCTAACAGTAACATTTGTTAGCCTTAACTTACTAGACTACATCTAAATAAAGTTAAAAACGTATTAAAAAATATATAAAATGTAAAAAGCAGACCAATAAAAACTGCTAATAATAAAATACAAGATATTGATTTAATAATATATATATAATATATAATATCTATTAATAATATAATTTTTAGTAAATAGCTGAAATTCGATTCATCAGGTATTGAGATATTTAATTTGTTATATTTGTTTAAGAGCCAGATTATTACTAATGTGAAATAATATATTATAAATAAAATAAATAAGTATGATAAGTAAAATAAAGTTTATGACATATTATAAATTAGTGAGGTCCTCACTTCTATATTCTCACTATACTATGTTATGTGTGGATAAGGAACTAGAGAAAAGAGGGCGATGCTACTAGTACGGTACAATCATATAACTAATTTGACACTTTGAAATTGTAAGTAATTTATGCTTTTCGGATAGATAGAGTGAATAAAAACGAAGAGTAACTTATTATAGATGCTAAAGCTCGCTCACATTCTATCACTACAGTTATAGTCACGCGCGTGAGCGTGTAACCTTTAAAAGCTACTTAAGTTAATGGTGCATCAGGAGGAAGGTAGAGTACTTACTATACCGCTATCAGTATAGAATCATGATCTCAGTCGCTCGATTTATAAGATGACTACGGTAATACAGGCGCTGTGAGGTGGTAAAAACTATAAGTATCACCCGCCCCAATCACACTGAGTGGAACAGCATATATTACGCCAAAATTGGGTATATTAGCGATTACGGATCCGGAGGTGCACATGTATAATCTGTGTTATATTCTTTACCACCCATTATGGACGAGACCTCAGGCCATTAAAGCTCTGCGATTAGAAAGAAACCCTGAAGCAAATTTAGGGGGTGCCTCAAATTGTAGGTCCTTCCCCCAGTCTGACAGCATATGAGGCTTACATTGAAAACAGCAACCCATGCTGCGGTGACCATAGTGTGTTATAATTCGCTGAGTGTGATCTTAACAGAGCGTTTAAGCTTAATGCTTCATTTATGAAAGTCAGTTCGTAATAGGAAAAATAAAATTGAAAAACATATTTGAAAACTTTTACTAGTGGGGCACCCCCTTAAGTTGCGCCACTTCCCAAAGGCCTTCAAGGCCTTCTTTATTCCCCGAAGCCTCAACCTGAAAAGGGGCTTACAGTCCCTGTCAGGGAGATGGAAGAGGAATCCAACTTGGCTGAAATCACAACTTGGCTGCATTGCAACCTGTTTTATTTTACATTATTTGTTGTTTATATTTCTAATTCAGGCAATCTTAAGTGAGTAACGAGGAGGTTATAATTCATCACCAAATTAAATATAAGCTCCAATCTAAGCCCAATGCAAAATAAACCCGTCCTATTATATCAAAGGCGCGGCCAGAAGTAAAGATATAAAGGTGGCTGGTAAAGAACAGTAGTAAAGAGAGCAAATCAGGAAAAATCTGTAACAGAAAAAGGAACACCGCAAAACAAAGAGATCCATTAATTCGTCCGTTTTACTTATATTAGGAACAACAATCAAGCCGTCTATATAGCGGAAAAAAAAAATGATGTAATGAAGCGTCTCTTTTGTGCTCGCTTCGCCTCACCGCAATGAGGAGCTACTCTTCGAAAACTTTTCCTTACTTGGGGGGGGGGGTTATGCCAAAGAAACACTAAGAGATCGGTGGGAGTGAGCAGTTTATGATGGGACGCGCAAAGACACCCCCGATCGCTATCCTTATAAGCGTCCTCACCTTAAACCGTTAAATACAGTATCATTAAATAGAATAGTCCTCTCTAATAAAAGACTATCCCACCAAAATATCATTTTCTGACAATGGAACAAATTGTTCTCTTAAGGCGCCATATCAGAGAAAGGAGATCCTGGGCAGGCATACGTGTGTGAACTAGTTTGGCAGAGGTGCACCAAGAGTTTGTTCGGTAAAAACACAGCCAAAAGTTATTCACCTCGGCTCTTTATCTTAAAACTCGCTCAAACCAGGGCTGGTGTTGCAGTGCGAACTGCGTGACGACGAGGCCACAGCAGTAGGTGGCCTGAAACTCGTTGTTGGAACAAGCTGAAACCTTGGGCAGGGGGGCAGAATCTGAAGGAACAGTGGAGGGGCAATGAAATACCACCGACCCATTTTAAGTACATGACTAGGCCATTCTCTTCCAGAATATGCAAGGGATGGGAAAACGATTAGATTCCTAACGTTTGGTAAAGGGCACAAACCTGGCCTACTCCAGTAAACACTGACGAGGTGGAGGGGGTCCTGAAGTAGGAGGGTAAGGAGAGGGGCGATTCTGTGCACCTTTGTCCCCGCTATTCTCTTGGTGAACCAGCAACTCGTGAAAACCGAAGGCTAAGGAGGCCCAAACACGCATCTGCTCAGATATAGAATGTTGGTAGCTGATTAGAGAGTGTATCTTCAGGAAGAGGAGCGGGATGGAACACCCGAGGGTAGGGAGTAGGCTCCCCACCATTCCGTCCGACGATCACTAATAAAGTCGCTGCTGGCGAAAATCTCGGTCCGCCTCAACGCTGAGAACCCACCACTCTCCGAAGGAAAAATGGGGAAAACCTCTCTGCTTCTTAACCAGGAAAGGTTAACACACCTCTCTGTTCACAGCCAAAGAAGAAAAATCTAAACTGCAGAGATTGGGAAACGAAGGCCACAAAACTCGCCTTGCAAAAGGGGATCATGTCGGAACCCCAAATCAAGTCTTGCATAATAAGAGATAAAAAAACAACAATTGAGCTTGGCTTCAAATTAACTTGCACCACGCAAAGGCAACAACTGATGCTCTCGTCCGGACCTTTGTATGTGCGAGAGGCTGCAAATAGCCCTCATACAGGAGCCTTGGGTGAGAGAAGGAACAATCAAAAGGAATCACCCGAAAGGATTGGAAGTGCGGTTAAAGCTGCTCTATAACTGTCGTGCGACCATGGAGCGCCTTCGTGCGGTGGTGGTCAATCGGGTGGAGTGGGTCAAGTGACCTGTTCCTCCATCCAGCAGTTTTTTCACCTAGGTCCTTTCTCGAGCCACAAGGAAATGAAACCACAAATTCAAAAATAATTATTGAGGACCCGAGCTAACCTAAATATCATATATATACATTACTAGTTAATGAAGGTAGTTATAGTATCTTATATCACAACCGCTATAGCTATAATATATATTAATAGAGTGATTAGTATATGTTATATAACAATATAGTGATAAGTAGTAATTTAAGTATATTATATAGTATCCTATATATATATATATATATATAATAAATTTAGAATTTTATATTTTTAATAACCTGATGAATGTGATCACGGCCCTGCAGGCGCCGTTGGGGCACGGAGCCGCGGAGCCGTTGAGCCGCTGAGCCGCTGAGCCGCTGAGCCGCTGAGCCGCTGAGCCGCTGAGCCGCTGAGCCGCTGAGCCGGCTAAATTATGCTAAGACACCGCCACTTAAAATAGCCAGGAAAAGAAGATATATAAATGTATCACTATCACATATGGAGAGATAGTATTTGGTTAACAACTCTTTTATTCCTCATTTAAAATGTATTCCTTTAATGTATTTTTTTCTATTAATGTATATTACTCTACTTGGGTTTTGTATATTATTTAATTAATGCATCTACTCTTTTACTGGTAAGCGAAATAATGAATAACATGTTTTCAAAATAACTAATTAACCGGAATTGATTTCATTATATTTATTTGTATTAAGTTTATGTAATGATAGAATTGAAATGACAATGTTAATGATAGATATAATTTGCACTCATACACTATTACAACATAGGATTAACTAACTACTGTTGCGAGGTGTGGAATCAGCAGGACAATATACAACTGAGAACGCACATAAAATTTATATAATACGAATTATCAGTATATATAAGAGAGTTGATATATGCTAAAACTTCTATTAATCGAAAAATACAAATGTAATATTTCGTAACTTTTTCACATATTGAGATAAATAGATGGTAGAGTATAATAAATAATTGAGACTTGTGGTGAATCCAAGGTCTAAGCAGAGACTATATTATTAGATGTAGCCATCCCACAAATGAATATCTATTAATTTCCATTAATAAGACTTCGATTTCACTATATTGCATGAGGAATCTCAGCTATGCGTGTGATAAGAAGTGAGAGAAACGGACGTGAATTGACACAGAATCGGATATTGTCATATAGAGAACACTTACTAAATCTTAACGAAATCTCAGATTATTCAAATTTGCACCGCGACCCATTCAAATCGCAAGCAACGTAACATTAATTAAATATATACATATAAGATCTTACTAAAACTGGTAATGTTAGATTCTTAGATGATAATAATATATACTTAACTATATATTATATCATAGTATAACCATATAGAGATACTATAATTATATCTAAAATCAGGTTCGATATAATTATATAGCTTATTTTAGAGAAAGTATAGGTAAATAGAGCGGATGAATATACCTAAGTAGTCAATTTAACAAATCATGAGAAACTTGTATATATATATAAAGAGCTCCTTATAATTAAGAGGACGGAAAGGATGAATATGGTGAGATATGTGCAATAATAGATACTGCTCAAGGACCTTAGATATTATATATCGGTGTGTGTGGGTGTGTGTGGTGTGTCGGGACCGTTGTTGTGCCCGCTAGGGTATGGCACAAACTCAACTCTTTAAAAACTCAAATTTCCTTCAACAATCTTCTCTCAAAAATACTCCCAACTTTCTATTATCTTCGACCGGGTCCTCCCAGTATTACTCTGTGGACGAAAACCGTTCTTGATATGAACAAACATTAAAATTATCTTTGGAAACCTTACATCCACAACTGTTGCTAAGGGTGGTAGCCTCAAAAGAAGATGGACACGTTCTTGTCAGGTTTGCGGGAATTTTTTTCCTGCCCGAACGTCCTCAAATTAAATGAGGGTCTTATCCGGCCTTGCTAAATGGAGTACTTGTTAATCTGCCAATCAATTATAATTCCCAGAAGATTCAATATTGAAATACCAGCTTTGTCATTGTCGTATCCTGACAAACAGAGGGACATAAAAAGCAACCCTAGAAGCGTCCCCTGGTCGAATCAAGAGCCTTAACCGCTTCTCCAGCAGCACCAGTCGCGTAGTGCCAGACTAACATCTAAAACCAAGGTAACTCCTCGACGCTTTTCAATTAAAGCTAACGGGGATTAAAGATTGGGAACATAACATGATAAACTTGCCTGCCTCATACGCCTTATTAACAAGGAATCTAGGAAAATCCAAAAGAAACGACGCATGGGAATGATCTCTAATGTTAGACATTGGACAGAGCCCAATCTACTTGACGCGTCTACATAAAGTGCTCTCAAAGGACCCAACTAATGGGCCCGAACTCTTAAAAGAAAGACGGCAGTTATCAAAGATACGCACATGGAAACCTTAATGGACTTATAAAGACACTCAGACACTTTCCGGCACAATGTAATAGTTGACGCACGGGGAGGAAGTAGATATATGGGATGATAGGAGACCTAATAGATGGACGGAAAGTCTGTCTGGAAGGAGTCTTCTCCCCTGATAGGGTAGAATGGGCACTCCAATATTTTCCTTTTCTTGGTGCCCTTTTATTATGAATCGTTTTCCCTGAGGGGATGGCATAAAAATTTCCCCCCAGCCTTTGCTTTCAACAAGGGAATGGAGAGTCCCCTGCTTCGCTGCTGGTGAGAGTGTTTAGGGGCAAGACTATCGCCCTGGGATACATTCCCCAAGCTGGTGGAGGAAATAAGGTGGTTTTTATGTCCCACAGACGGGAGACGGTCTACGTCTAACCCAGATCAATCGACCCTATAATCTTACATCATTTTCTTTTGAAAAGCAATGGAAAGGTGCTAGACTACCACATAAGGGTGGAAAAATTCGATAGAAAAAAAGAAAATCCATCCTAATCAATGGGCCTACCAGTCCTGTAGATCAACAGTTGGAGCACTAGATAGCTTGGTTATTCAAGATAGAAGGAGCGTGCTAGACTCACAAGGAGGTGGCGGTTTTGTGTTTCCTGGAATGATGAGAGGGGTTGCTTTTGGATAGCATCCATGCATGGTGACCTGGAGGATGCCGTCCGCCTCCAAGGCGTCGGACCCTAAACGAATTCTTGGTAAAAGCAAGTGTTGGGGACAAGACGTAATTAACGGCTGGACTGGGAGGGGAGATGACCACTGTTTGACATCTTGGGAGGGGGGTACTCTCTCACCACGCTTTTCTGCATGGACCATGGTGAGGTTGAATAGTACTCCTCACCAAACTCACGTTGTGAATCCGGATTCTGAGTGCAAGGAATCTTTCGCGGGATGACGGCTTGTAATTAATTATTAGAGGCAAACACATAGATGGTCTTAATGGAACTCATGCAACATGCGGCTCAATATAATCCTACAATTGGTGTTTCGGAAAGGGAAATCTAACACATCAATCCAATCAAAACAGTAATAGTGGCCCCTCAACACCAGGAAGAAGGAAGCTAAGATACATGACGTCCAAGAATTGGTGATGTCACTATTCAGCATCTGCTCCACTGAACGTCAAATGATCTGGGAGTAAAATCCTAGATCAAAACTAAGTGGAATCCACATCTTAAAAGGGTATTGGATAAAGGTACGATGGCCCTATGGACATGCCGAAAAGATCTTGGCAAAACATAGGGGACTGAAACCTAATGACCGCAACTGGTTATACATAACTGTAGTCAGACCTAAAAACACCTATGCCTCACTTGTTTGGTGCCGAAGGTTGAACAAAGGACTGCATCAATAATAACACTGCAAAGATTTGCAAAGGCTTTGCATGCCTAGCAGATCACAGGGGCATGTCATACATGCCGCTACTGCCAAGGCCATTGGTAGGGCACTGAAATGAAGGGCCTCCTTGTGGCGCTATATAATTATGCTAGCATGCCGCAGAAGCAGGGAGGCCCATGGTCATGTAATCGTGCAACCAGGACTGGCCATCTTGAAGTCAAATTAAACTAAAGAAAACCATGACATCGGACCAGAACAATACCTTCGAATTTTTGGGATGTATCCCACGCACGCACTTGCAAAATTTCATTGTATGTCTTACGGACCT
>JABUQX010033130.1:0-21359 GCA_015478945.1 Trachelipus rathkii
TTCCATATTCTTTCATTTCAACTTCAACTAACAAACCTCGGTTTTAATCTGCTTGTTCTCGTGCTATTCGTAGCTTTCAAACTTCAGAAATTCTTGCATTTATATTTTATCCCGAAATCATGCAAAATCTATTTTTCATAACAGTAAAAAATTCTTATCTTCATTAAAAATACAAAGATTTTTCTAGCTCCTCCACCTCTTGTTTTCCTGAACTTGGCAAAGAATGTCAATTCTAACTTTGCTTCCTCCTCTCATCCTCCTCTAGTTTCCTCCTACTGCACAGCTCCCGTTTTACCTTTAGTTAATGCTAAACTCTCAGCTCAAATCTTTACCTCCGACCACCATAGTCAATTCCGAATCTGTTCTTCCTTCTCTCCCCTTCAATCACATTTATGTCCTATCATTGTAATTTTTTCTAAAGACGTGTTTATGACATTGGGAAGACGTATGGTTAGAAAGTATTCCTCCTATGTTTCTCAAAACTTCTGTTCCCGAACTTGCATCAAGCATTCTCTTTCTTCCTCTCTTTCTCTCTCTATTCTCTATCTCTCTCTCTCTCTACCTCATCTTTCTACTTCGATCTTCTCTCTCTCTTCTCTACATGCGCTCTCTCTCTCTCTTCTCTTCTCCCTTCTTTTTTTTCTCTTTCTTTTTCTTTTTAATCTTTCGCTATATCTCTTCTCTCTCTCTCTCTCTCTCTCTCTCTCTCTCTCTCTCTCTCTCTCTCTCTCTTCCTCTCTTTTCTCTCTTTCTCTCTCTCTTTCTCTCTTTCTTTCTCCCCTTCTCTCTTTTCCCCCCCCTCTCTCTTTCTCCTCTCTCTCGTCTTCTTCTTCTCTCTTCTCTCTCTTTCTCTCTCTCATCTTCTTCTCTCTCTTCCTCTCTTTCACTCTCTCCTTTCTCTCTCTCTCTTTCTTCTTTCTATCTTTTCTATCACTCTTATTCTCCTCTCTCTCTTCTCATCTCTCTCTCTCTCCGTCTCTATCTTATTTCCTCTTTTTTTTTTTTTCTCTCTCTCCTCTCTTTCTCTCTCTCTTCTCTCTCTCTCTCTTTTCTCTCTTTCTCTCTCTCTCTCTCTCTCTCTCTCTCTCTCTCTCTCTCTCTCTCTCTCTCTCTCTCTCTCTCCTTTATATTTAAAAATCATTTCATTTTCACGCCAATCTTCAAGCTTTTCAATCAATCCCCCTTCAATCCATTTATGACTAATATTTTAATTTTTTCTTTAAATATGTGCTTTGCTCTCTCTGAGCCTAACACTGAGTTAATTCCTCCTGTGGTTCTCAAAACCTATAACAACGGGCTTACACCCTACCTTGGGAAACTTCCGTCTCTGTCTTTTTACTTCGACCTTCCCTTCGTGCTGGAAAATTGTACTCAAAAAGGGGACATCTCTCAACCCACAAACTATCGTCCTATCCCCTTAACCTCCTTCCAATCTAAAGTTTTTCATTTTATCTTTAACGAAAAGATTTTGAAACATCTTATTGTTCTTAATCGTATCTCTGATGGCCAGTATGGATTTGGTAAGAAGCGCTTTACTGGGGATCTTCTTTCTCTTCTTTCTGATTCTTGGCACTCTAGCTTTCGACATTTCGGTGAATCTTTCACTGTGGCACTAGATAGATCGAAAGCCTTTGTTAGAGTCTGGCACAAAGATTTGATTTTTAAACTTCAGTCTTTCGGTATTTATCATTTTCACTCTGTGAGCCTTTCTCTGATATCCTTTCCGGTCGATCTATGCCAGCTGTTGTAGATGGCCATTGCTCAACCTTTAAATCTATAAATGGTAGTGTTCCTCAGGATTCTGACCTATCTCCAACTCACTTTCTACTTTTCACTAATAACCATCTTTCAACTAATTTATCACCTCTCCACTACTATGCCAGCGAATCCAACCTACATTACTCCATGCAATTTGGAAGACATCCATCGGAGCAGCCATTAATTCAGGCTAAAATTCGGTCTTACAGCAAATAATCTCTCATCTTTCTCCAATTTTTAATTGGAGCAATGAGAACCAGGTTGTTTTCAATACCACAAAAACTCAATTCCTTTATTTTTCTACTCGACATAATCTTCCGTATACCTTCTAACATCTTCGAAAACACTCAAATAAAATCTTCGTCTGTCCATAATATTCTTGGTGTTTATTTTTCTCGTGATCTTAATTGGGAGAATCACATTACATCTCTTTTTTAAAAAGCTTCAAAGTAGTTGGGTATTTTGAGAAACCTTGAGAATTTTTTCACCCAACTCCAACTGCTTGTCCTTTATAGGGGTATCACACAACCCTCCTTTGAAAGGGTGGAGTCTAGGACTCCTGGTCTTATCAACTCTCCTTTTCAAACTAACCTTCAGCAATCTCTTTCTACCTTTTGAATTGCTGCGTCCCTCCCTTTATTACGACGGGCACCTCTCTTCTGAACTCTCCAGTAGTATGCCTTTTTCACTGAGAAGGACTCGTACAACACGCCTTTCTTCACAATCTCAAAATTCCTTTATCCAACTCTCTGACTCCAGACTTAACTGCTATGCTCAATCTTAAAGGTGATACATTGGTAAAGTCTGGAACACACTTCGTTTACCTATTTTCGAACTTCATTTGACTTTTTTCATACTTTCTTTCATCGTTTATCCGAAATATATATTATATATATATATATATAATTATATACTTATATTAATTAATATATGTAGAATATTAATTTAAATTGCATATCTTATTTGTATGTTATAAGTTAAAATAAAAGAATCTATTATATATTTCAAAAAATCTATATAATAAATATGTATCTTTGAACTATAATGTCGTTTATTGAAATATAATATTATATATATATATATATATATACTATATTATATATTATATATATATCATATATATATATATTACTGTACATACTGTCATGATCATGGCTTGAATAGGTTGAAATTTCTCGGAAATCTCGGTTCTGGTTCTTCTGCTAAGGTTCCGGGAAGAAATTTTATTCAACTAAAGCTCCGAAGAGCTCAACAAGTTTTATTTCCTCTTCGAGATATCCAAAGAAGGGTTCGGCCGAACTTTACTTCTACTTTTTTATTCAATGCAAGTCTTTTTATTCCTTGATCTTCGTCCTTTTTTGAAACTAGGAGAATTTCGGCTTTTTAAAATTGGAACATGTGTAAATTAAAATATCAAAAATTAAAAAAAAAAAAAAAAAAAAAAAAAAAAAAAAAAAAAAAAAATTGTGAGAGGGTATAAAACGAAAAATATAACAGATTTTTTCTTCAGCTTTCATTACCACTACCATATTACCATACCAGTTATTTTAGAAAAAGTAATTTACAATTTTTCTTTTTCTATTACCTCAATACTATTACTGTAAATTTGCAACGCATCTCAGCAACAAACGCATGAATGGACGTCAGTGAAGTTTTATTTCAGATATTGGATATGCTTAATGTTGCAAACTTGCAAAACAATAAAAAACAAAAACAAATAAACATCAATTTCCATCCGATTTTCATGAAATAAAAGGCAAAAATGCAGCTTTATTCGAGCTTAAAACTTTCATTCAAGTGATTTCCAAGACTTTATTGGTTTCTTTTGTATTTTTATTTGAAAGGATTAAAAGGTTTTACATTTTTGAACAGCGGACAAAAACCTTTATTCGAAATGACTTGAAACTTGAACTGCAGAAGGTTCAATCTATTATCAAAAAACTCCATTGATAAAATTTCGGTATCTGGCGCCATTTCCGAACTATGTCCAATTTAATTCTGGTACCAAAAGTTTTTTATAGCAAATGAAAAATCGCTATAACTTATTTAATATTCAAAGGTCTAGTTAATTTTTAGTTGTATAATTGGGCGAGATACATCATTTTTTATTTCAAAAAAAAAAAAAAAAAAAAAAAAAAAAAAATCTATACCCAATAGTTTTGCAGCTGCTCAAGGGAAAATTTTTAAAAATTTCCCGTGATCAGCGACAAAACATTTGGGTATACAAAAAAAAAAATTAAATAAAAAAACTGTATCTCGGCAAATATACAACTACTGATAATTAACTAGGCCGTTGAATATTAAATTTTGAAAATTTTACCGTGAACAGCGGCATAATGGTGGAGTATGCAAAAAATTGTTCGAAATCCAAAATGTGTATTTTTCAAATTTATATTGGTTTAGAAAATTTTATATTGATCGGATGAAAAAAAAAATATTTATTGCCATAAAAACTTTTGACAAACAAAATAACATCAAAATTAACTTTTTGTAGGGAAATCGGAATTTTTAAATTTGGCTACTGATTGAGACAGTAGAAATTTCATCGCAGGAGTTTCAACTAATTCATTGATTGCGAACCACCTTTTATTGTTCAAGTTTCAGTAATTTTGAAAAAAAAACTTGAAAACTTTTCAAAAATGTTGGGATGCTTTTTTTTTTTTCTTGAAAAAAAAAAAATTAGGATTTCAAAAAAAATCAGCAATTTGCCCTTTGTTTCATGCAGAGTAGTTAAAAATTAAGTATAAGGTATGCTTAATTTATGTTAACTGCATGGATCCTTTAGTTGGAACTTTACTACATACAAAGTAATATAAAAAATATAAATGATATTAATAATATATTAAGATATCTGCAGCAATTTCTTGTTGATAAATATCCTTTACAGTAGATAGTATTAGAAAGCGAGAAGTAATATGAATTATTATTATTATTATTATTATTATTATTATTATTATTTATTATTATTATCAATTATTATTTCTTTATTATATTCATACTATCTTTAATTTTAATTTATTCATTATTATCTATTGATTATTTATTTTATATTTTTATTTTATTATTATTTATTATTATTATTAGATTATATCTATTATTATATTATCTATTTTATTATATTATTATTATTTTATTATATTATTATTATTATTATTTATTTTATTTATATTTTATTATTATTATTTATTTTTCATTATTATTATTATTATTATTATTTATTATTATTATTATTATTATTTATTATTATTATTATTATTTATTATTATTATTATTATTATTATTATTATTATAATGATATTATTATTATTATTATTTTTATTATTATTATTATTATTATTATTATTATTATTATTATTATTATTATTATTATTATTATTATTATTATTATTATTATTATTATTTATTATTTTTTATTTATTATTATTTATTATTATCTAGGAATTGTTATTGAAAATTGAGCATTTACGTAATAAAGTTTTTACTGCTTCAGTAAAAAAAATTAGAATTCGACAAGGCTCTGAGTTAAAAAAAAAAAAAAAAAAAAAAAAAACGTTTCCTCACTCAGATTTCTAAATCCCAATCATAGACTTTGAAACGTCCAACTCCGGATCAATACTTTCAACATTTTATTGGTACGATTCGTTCTCGAATATGAAATTTCAATTGTCCGATTCCCAAATCTTCTTAGCCTATCTATATTGAATAGCCTATTCTTATAATATTTCTGTTGTCTCTTGGTTGAAATTATGAATCCTGAACATCCTGAACATGTCCTTTTTGAAAGAATCTCGTACTATTCTACACAAAGATGTTTCAATAAGTTTGGAGTTCTTAAAAGCTTCAGAAATTTTTACAGCATCATTGTATCATTGTTACTTGTGTCTCGTATCATAACGCACTCTCACCCTTTCAATTATCTACGGGAAAATCGGTATCTTTATTATTCAATGACAATATTGAAAGCATCTGGAATTGTTACTAATCTTGTAAATCGGGCATTAATCTGGCTTGTGTTTTTACCTCCTCCTCATAAGAAATTCAAGTTGTCTAGTTCTTTTCCTCCAAAGATTTTATAAAGAGTGTTGGGTAGTTTATAAGAATGTTATTCTACAATTCTACATGACAAAAGAAGAAAGCAAAATATGCAGTGAAAGATGTGGGTTATTTTAGATCAAAAAAATGTTGAAATAAATAATGGGAAGAGATTATATTTAATAATTAAGAACTTTGAAAGAGATTTTGTGAAAAGGGATAAAATTACAAAGAAATCTGTTTTGAAATCTGCTTCACTCTTTTCTGTGGGGTCATTTAGAAGTGTAATAACACTGAATGAACGGGAAGGTAAAGCATGGGTAAATAATACCAATAATTAAATCTTCAAAGACAATGAAAAGGAAAAGCTATTTTCAAAATAATAAAAAAAGAGATACTAACTTAGCTTAAATTAAATTTGAAGTTATAACTATAAATTATAATTTACAATTATAACTTTAAGTTTGATTTTCTAATTTAAATTTATATCTATTGGAGATATCTGACATATAGCATTTTCTAAAATAATTGCTCTCATTTAAACATCTATAAAATAGTATTTTATAAATGATTATTATAGATAAAAATAAATTAAAACTTATATTGAAGAGAAGTCCTATAATAATAAGAGTACCGATATTACAAGCGAATATATTAAGAACAGGAAATCTTTCTTAGAGAATATAGGAAAGAAATAAACGAGAAAAATATATTTATTGCACTTATTCACTTATTTGTATTTTCCATAAAAAAAAAGTAAAAAAGAAAAAAAATAATAATAATAATAAAAAAACTAAATGACACCATCTTACTGTGAATGTTTACTGTTAAACACTGAAAAATTATATATATATATTATATAATATATATTTATATTATTACTATATATATAATATATATATATATC
The DNA here is from genome assembly GCA_015478945.1 of Trachelipus rathkii. NCBI lineage: Eukaryota > Metazoa > Arthropoda > Malacostraca > Isopoda > Trachelipodidae > Trachelipus > Trachelipus rathkii. The sequence goes on from JABUQX010033130.1 coordinate 6,698, forward strand.
ATATATATACTATATAGATATATCATATATACTATAATATATTAATATATATTATATTATATACTAATATTCAATATAATATATTATTATTTATATATACCATCTTACCTTCTCACCCCTGACCACCCCTTTGGCGGAGAGGCTATACCGAGTCCAAATTCCTCGCCGCCCGCCAACTAGTCTCCCTCTAGAAGATCTCCCAGTGTTGAAATGTAACAGATTGCTCTGGGTTTTTGAGAGTTAGACAGGAGAGTAGAAAGTGGGATGTGTTTACGGGACCTAGTTTACAGTTTGGACAGATATTTGTTGTGCGGTTTCTTATGTTGTTTTTAGCACATTAAGGATGCCAAGTTGGAGAGGCATAGCTTATGGATCGGAAACGAATGTATTGTTAGTACTTTGGTGGTGGACTCGCTCTTGTTTGCTGGTTTGGAAGATTCGTGCGGCGAAGTTCTTAATATGTTTGTTTCTTGTTTGCTTGATAAAAATTTGTTGTCTGTGTGTTTGTAAAAGGTTGAGCATGAGTGTCAGAGTTACTCCAGGATTTGGGAGTTTTTTGAGCGGGCGGTTATGGACAAATGTAGTGCAATGCCTGGAGCAGTTGGGATACGGTTTGGTGGGAAAAAATGGTTATAAAGGGGAAACCCTAAAGCCCTTGAAAAGGTCCCGTTTAGGGTTTTTCCCCTTTACATTTGAAATTGTCAAGTTTGTATAACCGCCCCGTGGGTTATGTATAAGTAATGAAAGCCTTAATGGTCCCCTGGAAAAAAAAAAAAATAGAGGTTGGTTCAGAAAAATGGACAATCCTTTTAAGGGGGCCGGGTTTTAGGCCCGTGAAAGTAAAAAAAGAACAAACTGAAAATAATGAACATTGATAAAAAATGAACGTATTAGAGAAGTTGTTTGGTGTTTGGTGGGAAGGAAAAAAAGGGTTAAGAAAAAATGGAAAAAAAAAAAAAAAGAAAAAATAAAATTGGGAAAAAAAAGTTACGTTTGGAATTTGATATATATATATACGGGGGGTTTTTGGGGGGGGGGAAAAAAAAAAAAGGAAAAGGTGAAATTTAGTGTCCCCTCTCCCCCCCCCGAAAAAATTTGGTGTTTTTTTAAAAATGGGTGAAATTTTGGTTAAAAATAGGGGTGAGTGTGGGGAAATGGGCGGGAAAAGAAAAAATCCAAAAAACCATGCAGCATTTAAAAAAAAAAAACCCCGAAGAAAAAAAGGTTTGGGGAATTTTAAGTTGGTTTACCATTTAAAAAGGAAAATAAAAAAACTGGGGGGGGGGAAAGGAAGAAAAAAAAAAAAAGAAAAATGTTTTTTGAAGTTTTTTTTTGCAAGAAGGGGCAACAAGAAAAAGAAAAGGTGCATAAATAAGGAAAGAGGTGGAAAAAATGGGGCGGGGGGGGGTTTTCTTGGGGCCGGGAAAGGGGTTATTAAATTGGTTTTTTTTTTTTGTTGTAACCAAAACCCCTGGGGGGCCCCCCCCCCCAGCGCAAAATGAAAACCTTTTTGACACTGATGTATCATTAGTCGCTTATTCGTCAGATATGAAATTGACAACAAGAGGGGATAAGATCGCACGCGGGCTCCCATGCCTTAAAACAAAGCTCTAAGGGGGTGGGGGATTTTTTTCCTCAAAGGAGCACGTTGCGCTTTTTCCCAACAAAAAAAAGGGTTTAATAAATTTTTGGGGGCCGGGGGGGTAGGGGGGGGTGTTCCTGAACTTTTTTTTCTTCTTTCTATTTTGACTTTTGTTGATTTCAAATAAAATTTTGTTTTATCCCTAACTTAAACCTTTTCCCCCTGTTTTTTCCCCGATGCCTTGGGGTTTTAACGCCCCACCTTTTTAAAAACCCCAGTTTCCCCCCCCCTTGGGAAAAAAAGAAAAAAAAAAAAGGGTGTCTTTGGGGGGGTAATTGGGGTACATTGTGCCATGAAAAGAAAAAAAAAAAAAAAAAATTGGAAAAAAATAAAAATGAAAAAAATAAATGGAAAGAAAAAAAAAAAATTAATGAAAAGAAAAATAAAATAAAAATGAAATTTTGAAAACAAAAATTGATGATGATGATGATTATGATAATTAATTCAAAAAAAAATATAATAGCATTATAGAATAAATAAATATTTATAAAATATATATTAAATAATTTTATTATATATTATATTTTAATGAATAATTAACGTTATAAATATTATTAAATTAACTATTATTATGGTAAGGTTAGTATATATATAGTATATATTAATATTAAATATATATCAAAAAAATTCATAGATCCGCATCCGATTTTTTTTTTTCATAAAGTTTTTACAGTGAATATTTTTTAAACTCTGGTTTTAAACTTTTGAACCCCAAATGTTTACTTTTTGGTACCTTGTTTTTGGGGGTTTTTTAACTTGTAAAGACTTGACAAAAATTTCTAGAGTAATTGGTTAACTTTGTCAAACATTGTTAAACAATGTTCAAATTCAACGTTGCAACCCAATGGCCCCCCTTGAAAAAAAAAATTTTATATATTAATAATAAATTATTAATATAATATAATAATAAAAGAAGAAAAATCTATATTTAATATATAATAGAAAAGATATATAAGAAAAAGTTTATAAGGAATTAATTAAAATATGAACATTATTAATAGATTAATTCATATATTAATCTATAAATTTATTAAAGAATTAATATAATAAATATAAAATATTAATAAATTTATAATATTTAACATTACCTTTATATTAATATAATATGTATTTTTATAAATTATATTAGAATTTTATAAAATATATTATCTTATTTATTAAAATAAAAACAATTAATTATATAATTTAATTATCAATTATATATAATTATTTTAATTAATTATTAAATATTTATTATAAAAATAAAATATAAATAGAAAATAAATGTTATTTTTTTTTATTTGATAATATATTAAATATTAGTATTTAAATACTAAAAAATAATGCCACTATATAAATATATTATAATGTCAAAAAATTAAAGTATTATATAACATTTCTAGTATCTATAATATATATAAATAATACTTATAATAAATTTATATTTAATATAAAATTATTTTTTATTTAAATAAATAAATATTAAAAAATTGTAAGAAATAAAATTATCCTTCTTCACAAATTTTATAACTATTCATTTTATATTTTAATAAAATAATTAATAATTAAAAAATTTAACTTATATAATAAAAATTAAAGATAATAATATTATATATAATTATATATTAAAAATAAATTTCCTGTAATCGTTATATTATAAATACAGTGGGGGGGCCCGGGCGGGGGGGGGGGGGGGCCCCCCCCCCCCCCTTCTTCCCCGTGGGCCCCAAATGAAATAAAAAATTGGGTGGGGGGGGCCAAGGTTTTCTTGTTTTTTTTTTTTTTTATAAAATTATTTTAAATATAATAATAAATATTAATAATTTATATAAAATTAATAAAATTTATTAAATATAAAATATATATAATATTATAAAAATTATTTTAAAATTAAAATTATATAAAATATATAATAATAATATAATATTAATATAATATAATATATAAATATTATACATATAATAGTATTATATATTATATTATATAATTATATATATATAAATATAATTATAAATAATATATATATAGATTAAATATGAGTGTTATTTAATAGAAATTATAAAATATTAAATAAATATAAAAATTATTAAATATTATATTATAAAGTTATTTATATTTATAATTAAAACAAAATATAATTTATAAATTATAATTATATTAATAATTAATAATAATATAATGAATAAATAATATATATTATATTATAAAAGTAATAAATATATATTAATAATAATTATTATTAAATAATTTTTAATTGAAAAGAAAAATTAAATTTAATTAAAAAATATAAATAATATCTCTGTCATTGGCACCTTATCTTCAATATATTATAATAAAAATATATAATATATATAATATTTACGTAAATAAGGTAGATGAAGTGAATTTAGGGCCCCCCCTTAGAATCTACCCTTTTATTAATTATTTTAGAAACGATATTGAAACAGTAATAAATAAATATTTACTTGTAAATAATTAAAAATTGACATAGATGAACAGACAACCTCGGTACCTTGTCATTTGACGGTATTTTGTAATTAAAGTTAGTGTTTGCCCTTCCGTTCTTTTAGTTTTTGGCCCAAAAATTTTTTATTTAATCAAACTTTTTGTTGTTTAAACCGATAGCACTAAATTCTGAGGATTAAAAGGGGTCCTTTTTTTTCAGCACAGGATGAATGAACGCAAGGTTTTTGCAGAATTTTATCATCATTGCCTTTTTAGAACATTTAGGAGGGTGGTTTTTTTTTCCTTTTTAAGAAAAAAAGAAAGGGGTTTGTTTTTTTGTAGATGCCCCCCGCCTTTAAAAGTACTGGGAAAAAAAAAAAAAACTCAACGTTCCAGAGGAAAAAATCGGCCCGCCAGGTACGGAAAAAACCGCAACGGGGGCCCCCCCGGGCGTCCCCACGAAAAAACTTTAAAAAGAACGATTTCTATTAAGTTGTTATGTTGCGGGAGGCCCCCCCCGATTTATCTGAAACAGGCAATCGCGCATAGGATAGCCCCATTTAGTCCGGTCCCCAAAAATTTTTAATACAAGCCCCCATTACAAATTATGTGGGATTAGGGTGCAAGACAACTAAACGGGGGTTTCATTATCCCATGGAATACAAATAAACTACTTAACTTCCGGGGAAAAAAAAAAAAATTTAGGTTTCTTTGCTATTTAATGGTAACAAAATAGGATAAATAATTAAAGTATTTGGGCCCAATAAGGTTTTTGTGTTGACAAAATAGAATGATATCGAGATTGGGAAAAAAAAACCACTGGGGGCGCTTTTTTTTTTAAATGAAAAAGAAAAAAACATTTAAAAGTTGGGGAGCTTTTTTCGGGGGTTCCCCGAAAGGAACGCAAGACAAATAGAATATTGAGCCGGAAAAAAAAACTCCCCCCAAAAAAAATTTCGTTGTTTTTTGTTTTTTAAAAGATTCGTTTTATTGTGTTGTCAATTATGGTGTTAATTTTTGGTTAATTTAAAAGAATGTTATTTGGGCGGGGGGGTTTTTTACAAAGGCCCCCTTTTTGGGTGCCCAACAACACGTCGAGCACACCGTTTTTTAAGGTATCCCAAGTAACTACAAATCTAAACTGGCAATTTTTTTTAAAAGTTTTCCCCCTTTTTTTAATGGAACCTTCTAAAACTTCCAAAAACTATCCCCAATTACCCCCGGAAAACATTTAAGAAAATATTGCCAAAAGCGATTTAAGGTTTATTTTGCAAGCTTATTCCTGCTTCAGATAATCCTTTCTACAGATCTACAGATGTTTTCAAAAGATAAAATTTTGTTCAAAACCTGTTAATTAAAAAATTTAATGGGAAATTTTTTGTTAATGGAACCCTGGGGTAAAATAAAAACCGGTTTGTTTTTTTAGATAAAAAATTACTTCCTTTGTGGTCTGAGTCGTCCCAAACGCCCGGTGTTGATTCCAGAGACAAATAAAAAAAAAGAAGAACAGAAAAATAAGAAATTTAAACTTCGTTAAAGTATTAATTATTTTCCACCCCAAAATTAAAAATACCCCTATAAGTTTGGGCCGGTCTAATATATATATATGAACCTGGAGAAGAAGAGTACCCAAAACGGAAAAAAAAATTTGCCCTTTTTTTTTTTAAAATTCGTCCCCCCCCCCCCAACAGTCTTTCAAATTCCTTGAAAAAAGATCCTTTTAAACCATTTTCCCCCCAAACAAAAAAGTTTTGTTTTTCTTGTTTTCATTTTATGCAAATTTTAACGATTAAAAATGAAAAATTCCCATTCGTGGTTTTTGACCCAAAGATCTTTGGGATATGTGAAACAATCATTACTTTTTTTGAAAAGGCATTATCCGGGTAACGGTTTTAAAGTCTGGAATTCGGTGAAAAAAAAAGACCCGCCCAACCAAATTTTCCCCCACTCAAAAAAGAGAAAAAAAAAATCTTTAGCCCCAAAAAAAAAAATAAAATTTTTTTATTCCCTGCTTCGGTTCTGAAAAAATGAAAAAACCAAAAACCTTTTTCAAAATTTAAATTTTAAAGTTTTATTTTTGGGTGTTTCTGCGCCGTAAGCAATGACCAGTTAAGGGGCAGTTAAGGGGTTAAAGAGTACCCTCCACTGCCAGCCCTAGCTTCCTTCCGATAGAACATTTATAAACATTTGGTCAATATAGGTCGGGCTAGATCTGAGTGTTGATCCAAAGAGTATTTTATATGATGAATTTGTCTGCACAACTTGGCCCAAACTTGGGGTTTTTAAAACCAAGTACCGTTTTTTGTGTTGGGGGAAAAAACCCGCCCTTTCCATACAAACAAGCTTTGACCCTTCCGTTCCCCCCCAGGCTCCTGTTTGGGGGGGGCCAAATTTTAATAAAACTTTGCTTTTTTGGGTTTTTTTTAAAAGGTTTTTAAAAAGGAAAAGTTTTTTTTAAAAAATTTCCTTTTCCCTCGCCTTTTTTCCCCCAAGAAAAAAAAAAAAATGAACCTTGTTTTTTATTTCGGTTTTTTTAAGCGCTTGTTCCCCCTTATTTTTTATGAAAATAATTAAAACAAAACCCTTATAAAAAAATTTTCTTTCCCGACCAGGGTTTTCGGAAATATAAAATATTTTCCTAGAAAAAAAAAATAGCCCGGCAAAAAAAATTTAAAAATCAACAAATAAAAACGGAGGGGGATGGAATAAAAAAAAAGGCAAGAAAAAGTTGTTATGAAATTATCCGGGTTTTTTTTTCCCCGTTTTCAATCTTTTTGCCTTTCTTGGGTTTTAAAGGGATACAGCAAAAAATCCCCCCTTGGGACCCATCAAAATCAAATTTCTGATTTTTTTTTATTCCCCGGGTTTAATTAATTAACATTGAATGATATTTGGCCATTTTTGCTTTTCACGCCTTCCCCCCCCCCCTTTAAAAGGCTTCCCCCCCAAAAATTTTGAAGTAGTTTTTTGAAGGTTTAGTTTTTTTGGCCAACATTTTAATTGTGTCCAAAGTGTTCCTTTCTCCCCTAGAGAAACACCTGAAAATCAAAAAACTTTTTGAGAATATGTTTTAAACCCCAATTGGGTTCCCCATAATAAAGTCTCCAAAATTCTTGTTAAAAGAATTTGTTTTGAAAAATGTTTTCCTTCTGAAAATTTCCCCGCAAAAATTTGTAAACAATCTTACACCTTTTTTCTTTAAGAATAAAATTTTTTAGAAAATGGTTTCTAATTTTTTTGTCTTGAACCTTAATCTCCAAATTGAATGGCTTCTTAAATTTGGAAATATGTTCGGATTGGGGGCCCACTTTATCCAAATGGAATATGAAAAAAAAATATATATTTAAAAACAACATGGAATGAGTTGCAATCTAGAAAAATTAACAAAAATTTTTTAAAATTTTCCCCCAAGGTGAAGGGTTGTTCGGGCTTCTTTTCATGGGCTTGTGGGGGGAAAAAAAAAGATTGTTTTTCTCTTTTTTTGATGTTTTTAAAAAAATCAAAAGAAATTGGGCCAACCTATCGGTTTTTTCGTTTTGGGTGGGGCCGCCAAAATAGCAAAATTTTTGTTCCATCCCCTTCTCCCAATATAAAATCAGAAAACTTCAAAAAGCCCGACAAATAAAAAAAAAATGGCCCAAAAAAAATGTTGTTTGTTTTACAAGACCTTTATTACATTCCTCACTTTCCTTAAAAGCCAAATTTTCTTTTTCCCTTTCAAAAATATAACAATGTGGAGAATTTCAAAAAATGTTTTTTTTTTTATCCCCCTTTATTTTTCCTTTTCTTTAATGCTTTTCTCATTACATCCTTTTCATCACCTCTTAGGGCCTCCTCAAAATACGGTCCCAAAGTTCTGTTTTATTTATTTTAAACTTCCCCTAATTTATATATATAAAGACAAAAAAAATGGTTTTTTTTTTTTTTTTTAAAAGGGTGGGAAAAAAAATGGGGCCCCCTTTATAAAAATATTATCTACTCGTATTTCCCCCCAAATTTTTTTTGGGAAAAAATGTAAAAAACCATTTTTTTTAAAATTCTTCGTAAGTTTCCCCCCCTCATAGAAAAAATTGCCCCCCTTCTTTTCCTGGGGTGGGGAAAGAAAATTTGTTTTTCAAAATTCCCGACCATCCGAAACGGGGCCTCCTTTTAAAAAAGAAAAAAAAAAAAAAAAAAAAAAAAAAAAAAAAATTTCCAAAATTTTTTTAACGGCCCGAGGGGGCGGGGGGCGGCCCCGGCCAACCTAAAAAACCTAAGATTTTTAGGCCCTTTTTTTCCCCCCAAGATAAGAATTTATCCTTGCCCCTGTGGGGGGCAAAAAGAAAAAAATTTTTCAAAAATGTCCGAAACCCCCCCTTTTTTTCGGCTTTTGGGCCCGTGAAGTTTTACTTATTAAAAAAAGTAATTTTTTTTTTTTAGAAATGGAAATTAAATTCCCAATTCTTTTTTTAAAACAGGAAAAAATAATGAAAAGGTAGTAACAAAAAAAAAAAATAAATCAGTTATAATTTGCTTTACTTTTTTTTTGGATTAGGATTTTTTGGGGGGGGAAAAAAATTAAACCGCAAATTTTCTCACGACATTAATTTGGCAAAAATTTGACAAAATTTTACCAAAAGATATCAATCTTACCCCCCCCCCCCTTTTCCCACTCCTTCTCAATCTATAAACAATTTCCAAAAAAAACGAAAAAAAATAAACCTTATTTTTTTTTTAACAGGCATTAGTTCAACAAAAACTAAAAATTACTTTCTAATTTTATAGTAAAAAAAAATTCAGTTTTTTATTCAACTAAAAAACAATATAAAACCCCCCATTTTTCCGCAGAAACCTAAAGAAAAAAAATCCGATAAAACCAAATCCAAAAAAAGAATTTTTTCATTTTTTACAAACCAACAAAGAGCTTGCAACGGTTTGGTATCTTTGACTGACCAAATTAAAAAAACCTTTTAAAAAACTCTATAATTTTGGAAGAAAAAAAGCCCCTTCGGGGGGGGGCGGCCCCCAAAGCCCAATAGCCCCCCAAAAAATATGAGAAAAAACCCCCCTTTTTTTTTAAATAAAATTTAATCCCAAAAAATTGTACCGCCACACAACCGCGGTTTTTTTAAATAAAAAAGTTTTTTAGTAAGTTTAGAAGGAAACTAAAATGTTATAAAAAAAATTCAAATTATACTTATTATATACTAATACTAAAAGTTATATAAAATAATTATTATTTAAAAATCGTTGTACAATATTATTATCTAACTATTAACAAGATCATATTTTAATAAAATGCGAGTGGTAGAAGTGTTATATTTATATAATCAATAAATAATTTTAAATATTATTAGTATACATAAAATTTTTAAAATTTATTAATTATAATAACATTAAGTAATTTTAATTTATTATAAATATATATATAAATTATTATAATTATTATATTACATTATAAATATTATATAATTTAATTTAAATAAAATATATATAAAATATCATATATATAAATATAAAATTATTAATTATAAAAATATTATAATTTATATATAATAAAACAAAAATCATTGTTTGTTTTTTAACAGAAAAATTATAATGCAATTAATGGCCCCCACATAAAATTACATCCCCCCAAATTGTTGGGCCCCCGGCGGGGGGTGGCGCCCCGCGAGCCCGTTTTCCCCCCTTGGCCCCCCCCCTAAGCCCTTTTTCAATAAAAACCCCTGCGGGAATGAACATGAAGAAGCTAATAACGTCCCCCCCCCCCCACGAAAAAGACCGGTGGCCCAATGAGGCGGTTAAACAATTTGGTTTGTGAAATAAACGCCCTTATTTAGAATATTTTCTGTCCAGGAGGCCCCCAAAAATTTTTTCGCTGGCCCCCAGAAAAAGCCCCCTGGCGCCCGAATAAAGCCCCCCCCCCGGTAAAAAATCGAAAAGTAGGGGGGTAATTGTTGTCAGAGAAAAAATTTTAAAGTTTATGTGACATCTGATCCAATACCAAAAAAATTTTAGGGGTTAGAAGAAGAATCTGAAAAATTTAGAAAAAATGAAAAAAGATTTAAATATCTCCAAATAAATTTTTTTTCAATATTTATCTAATTAAGGCAAAAAAAGAGTTTTTATTTTGGATTGTTTTAAAGAAAATTTAAAACTGGGTTTGGGGGGGCCCGGGGCCCCCACGTTGGGGCCCCTCCCTTTAAATGAAGAACGAAAAAAGCACGCCCCCCCCCCTGATATATGATATTATATTAATATATTATAATATATTCGATTATATAATAATTTAATATAAATTAATTATATAGTAAATTTAATAGAATTACTATATAATTATTATATATATTAATATTTTTTAAATTAGCCTCTAAAATAATTAAAATAATAATTAATAATGATATGATATTAATAATAGTATAAAAAATATAGTATATATAAACAAAATAATATATATATATTAAATGATAATAATTAAGGTAAAATTAAATTAAAACTAGATCAAAAGCTAACTAAAATTATATAATACATTATTAAATACTTCTCAAAACTACTTTAATACAAATTAAACAAAAATTACCTCTGATAAAATATATTATGAATATAATAGAATTTAATATATATATATACTTAATATTTATATATTAAAGTTATTAAATAAAACGATATAATATAATATTAAAATATCATTTTTAATTATTCTAAAAAAAATATTATATAAATAATGAAATGAATAAAATCTGATATCGAGAATGGATGATATTTTCATGTTCTTTCAATTGATATATATACTAGTATTTAATTGCATAAGTTTAACCGATTACAACGAAAGAAGATAAGAAAAATAGACTCAGTTAGAAGCCACAGGAGTTTATAAAGACTGACCCAGTCAATAGAATTAATGTTACCATTTGCTTTGAATGGTTCGTCATAAGATTTAAATTTTCTTCTTGCAAATATATAATTCGACTACATTATAATTATATACGTAACACGCATTAAACTAAATAATGAAAAAAAAAATGTAAACTAAACTGAACTTGCAAAACCAAATCTCCAATCCCGAAATGAATTGTCAGAAACCCCAACAACAAAGTAAGACTTATTCAAAATGATCCCAGGTACCAAATTTGGCATTGGTTAAGTTAAAAAATACATTGTATATCCGACCATGGTAATTAAACGAGGGTCACAGTCAAACCATATCATCATCATCCATCTACTGATTAAATTTTTTCTAAAGTATGAAAGTAGGTTACTCTCATCATATCCTGTGGCAACCAATCTAAAAATAACCACTCTGATGCTGAAAATTATTTCCTCACACCTAGATGATATTGCTTTCTTCTTCTTTACCTAATTATTAAAACCCTTGTCAGTCAGTCTATTGTGATCAAATGAAAAGAACTAACTATAACTAGATTGTCAATTGGTGAAAACATTTCGTAAACCCCATCGTATACCCTCTAAGAAACTCGCTTTCAACAGAATATAACCTCAAGAATTTCAGCCTCTAATTGTAAATTGAATTTTTAAATCCAAAAATCATCCTTATTGGTCTGTGTTGTACTGTCTCTTGTCAGATTGAGTTACATTGTCAAAGCGCGATTTAATTAACTTAGTAACTAACGTGAATCCATAAAGATTGAACATGTCTACAGAGAATAAGATATGTAATGCTCTGTAAGTTCGATTAATGAAAGAAACTGTCAGGGATGATTACTTAGATTTAAAAAGAAAATATGACAAATTTAAATGATGCCTAATAAATATGTTTTATTGTGTTTAACGATAACCTGGTAACTCTAATGGCCAGTAGAAATTCTTTGAAAAAACCTAGTCCAACCAAGAGTAGCTTAATTATCGGTACGTCTTTCTCCTGCATAAATTTACAAACAATAGATTTTTGAACACATAGATTACGGAATAGAGTCTATTATGATGATTTTGTAAGAGTGGATGATTGATAAATTTATAAGATTAGATAAATAATATGGACCTTATTTAAGTAGCATCCCTTCTATTGCAGTAATTCATTACAATATATCCGTATTACTCACCGATTAACTTTCTTTGACACTCAGATTAAATGTGTAACAAGGAGACGACGCGGAACAAAGATACTCACGATGCACTATGTTCATAAGATCTTAATGAATATCAAAACTAACGTTGAAAAATCCGTATTGGTGAAGTTAAAGGAAATGAGGATTACCTAAGATTAGTTTGAGAAGAGATTTAGGATCTTAAAAAACAGGGGCAATAATCTTTATTAAATCCATTATGAAATCGATATGAATAGAGTATTATTTAAATCTAAAGCTCAATAATATGCAAGCTATAAAAGTAAAATAAGATAATGTCAGAGACGTATTTTCGAGATATGCGCTATGTCATTTACCTAATATATTCCGAGACATTGATCTAGTACAACTAGACTGAGAATAAAGAGTTTTAAAGAGACACAAATCTGTTTTATCATGTGGGAACATTTTAAGCAAATTTTAAGGGTGGCGAAGAGAAAACCTGTTTGGTGGAATAGAGAGATAAGGGAGGAGAAAATTAATGAAAAGCGTAAATGTTTTAAAATATTCAAGGGTAGTTAATAGGGGGAAGATTGATTTAGAAAATTATAGGAAAAATAGAAATTGATGGTGTTCTAAGAAACATTGCAAATTTCTATGTGAGATAGTGACGAATGCATCTTCATTCGGTTGCAGGTGTCAAGTGATTCTTAGAGTAGCGTGTTCATCACAGACGATGAAATAATTTGATATGATTAAAATAGGTATTTGTATAATCTATATAGTAAGAAAAAGTTTCATTATTCTAGTCAATTGATGTCATTTCATTTAAAACTGGACCAAGGGGGAACATTTTGTTAATTCAGAACATTGCATTAGTCAAGCATACAAGAGGGTATCAAGTTCATACTACGGGTGCCTAAATATCATATAATAACAAATAGTAAACCAAATAAATATTCTTCATAGGTCTTTTCATACAAACATAGCTAATTGTTTATACAGCATACTTTATGCTTGCTGCTATCTATTCCTTAGACGCCTTATCCAACCGGCTGATTTTTATCATAATGAAATATCAATCCTCTCTATCGCCATGGCATCGGTCTTGTCGGCAAGCGCATTATGCTCTATTATTTACATTTCTATTCAGCCTGGACGCCATATTTGGATAATATGAAGTAGTAAGGTAAGAGCTTTTGGGCGAGTCTTTCTTAATGACATCTGTTATATATATTAATATATAAAGTATATATTAAAAAATTAATGTTTAATGCGGGTCATATATATATGGGAGTACTTACCTGTGCGAAAAAAAACTTTACAAAATTCACGAATAATTTTCGAATTGCACAGAGATTAAGGTCTTCATAGGGTTGTCATACACATTTGCTTGCCGCGAACTCTGCTAAGAGTTCTTCTAGTCTTTGGTATTAGGTCTGTAAAAGAATATCGATAAGTACATTAAATGGGAACGAAGATATAGAAGATTGTAAAAGGAAATCACTGAAGGTGAGAATCTGATTGGTGGTATAGTTGTCTCTTGTATGTTTCAGGAGTTAGATAATGAGATTATTGAAAGATGGGAGAAGAAGAGGTGCAGCCGCTTTTTCGCTTGTGGACTGACTGGGTGGATGTGGGAAGCTGATGGATATAGGAAAGAAAGGAAGGGATTTATATAATTATCGAATGTGCCATCTGAATTGGGGCTTCTCGAGAAAAAATAGGAGAGGCTGAAACAGAGTTATAGCCAAGACCTTAGTACGAAGAGCTAAACGTATACGAGAGATAAATGTGAGTGGATTTGGATATAATTGAGAATGGCCACTTGATAGTTAGAGTATAAGATCGATGCATAAAATGAGTTTGGAACGATTGTTAGCGTGTTTCAGTTTTTTTTTTAGATCTGTTACTAAGAGATTGGTAGAGGGTGAGGAAATGGAGTGTCGTCGAGTGCTGGTGGGTTCTGCAAAGGAATACGTTTGATCGTCGGTTGACAGATTATGGCAAATTGAGTGATTGGGGTGAAGGCAAACATGGTTTGGAATGAGTGGAGGTGGGGATTCAAGTAGTGTGAGAAGTGAGCCACATTTGTTTGGTGCAGATGACACTTCAAATTTGAAATAAATTCGAAGTCCGATTAGGTTTCGCAAGGAGATAGATTATATAGGGGTGTGTGGAGAGATACAGGGAGATGCTTAGATTTAATGACAATATGTAAAAAAGCATTGTTACTGTGTGTTTCCGATGAGAGAAGGAATAGGGAGATGGAGCTTGAAAGGAACTAGAAATGTAAAAAGAGATGAGAAGATATGAAGGATAAATATAGTGACAATGTGGTTAGACAGAGGGTAGACTAGGAAAGTGATGAGTCAGAAGGTACAGGGACTGTATAACAAGAGGGTAAGAGAGAGAACCAAAAGGAGAAATCCAGATGAACGCGCTTATATTCGTTTAATATGAACCACCGTAATGTGGTTGGTAGAGGACATAATGGGTTGGCAATGTCGGAAAAGGCAGGCGGTTTTGAAGATGTTTTAATGTGTTTGTCAAAGATGGACATTTTGCGAACTGAGTGTAAAAAGAAAAGTTG
>JABUQX010033131.1:0-15000 GCA_015478945.1 Trachelipus rathkii
AGTGTGTTTAGTTATTAATACTGGAATGGGTTCTTATATCTTAAATTTATTATTTATAAACTTATGTATGTGTTAATATTAGTCCTTATGTGGATATAATATGAACTGTCTGTGTTTCAGGAATGATACAATAGTATATTCATATTTATGAACAATATGAACAATAGTTATTAGATTCTTTATTAGTTTTTATGTATTTGACTATTTGATACTACTGTCCTGGATTTATACCAGGTTAGTACTTAAATCTATTTAACAGGTTAATTTTAAGAATACTGAACTATAGTGAGATATGGAAAAGTTGATAATAAATTACTTGTGATAGATTAGCCATAAACCAATCCTTTTAATGTTTACAGCAAATCACCCGCCGTCTCTCTGAACATTGTTTCACAACCCCTTCTATCTATCATAGAACTCTTAAGGGGTAAGTGAAGTATTGATAGTGATTGTAGTGTTGATTATATTATGAAATAGTGATTAAACAATAATTAATTAAGTAAGAACGTGAAATAATTTCATATATTATTTCAGGTTTTATGGCTTGGTCAGATTTTATGGCTTGGCTGGATTTTTATGGTTTGGCTTGATTTTTGCTTGATTTTATGGCTTGATTTTTATGGCTTGATTTCATCGCTTGTTGAAACATTATTAAATGTTAACTTCTATTGTTGGGTGTTAAACTCTTTATGGATCACGAAACAGACAATCTTTCCCAAATACTCTTGAATCAGTTTATTGGAAAAATTAACTAAAGTGCACTTATTTATCTTACCTTTGACAAATAGCGAAAAAGACGTTACTCAGAAAATAGATCATATTAAGTTAAGTGTATATTTTATTTGCTTTGTTGAAGTTATTAGAAGGGGGGATTGTCTGGTTGTCTGCCATATCGTGTTTTTGTATATATTGTAAAATAACTATAAAGTAAAGTAATTTTCATAGCAACTGCTCTTGAATGTCAATAGCATCATTTATAGTATTCTTTACGTGGACCAATCATAACCAATGAACAACATCATCGGCAAATTTCATCTGTTACTTGTTAATTGAGGGAATCGGCATATTTTTTCATCATTGTAATCGTCGTATTACAATCGGCATAGTTTTTTTCATCACAATCGTTGTATCAAAGTTTGCATGTTTTTTCATTTAACTTTTGTCATTTTTCCGTCATTGCAAATATGCAAACAATACATAGTATTGTTCGCCGTCGTCTTTATCATATTATAATCGTCATCAAGTAATAGGGGGTTTTCTTTGTTAGATATTAGATTTCTTGGAACATGTAGATTATACCAAATAAATCTACAATTTTACGCAGTTTTCATATTCCTCCCATACTTGGTTGCGATAACAATTTTTGCATTAATATTCCCTTAATTTATTACCTGGTGATTCACACATTCCCATTGACGCGCCGCTTATCGAGCAGGGCCAGCAGGGTTCTTTTGGACAACGGATGTTTCCGGAACTCTGGTTAGAGGAAGCTGCTCTGAGTTGTCCTTCTTGGTCTGCCGTCAAGAATGATGTCGAAGCAATAAGAAAAGACATTGATTTGTCATGCATTCCAGGTATTGACCCATATTTACAAGTATATTAAGAATATTATAGTTTGTAAGTTATTCTTAATTCTGGTTATAGAAGTTATCGTTATTAGGTTTAAAATTCCCACTTTGAATATTAAAAAAATCTTTCCTTGAAGGGGTTGGAGACACGTTACCGGAGTTTAGTCGTATTTTACACACATATATATATATATTTAACATTCTGTGAAGAAACAAAAATATATATATATATATATATATATATATATATATATATATATATATATATATATATATATATATATATATATATATATATATATATATATTGGGGTGTCACTGAACTGATTTTTGGTTCCGGCAGACCAGACTGATGGAGACGTGAAAAAGGTTTCCGACCGGCGGACCTGATCGATGCCCGCATACACCTTAGCGGAAACTTGTCCTAGATTAACAGTAAGTCTCTCTAGAAGTGTCATCTTGTCCTTATCCATATTGAGCTCAGTTTTGTAACCCCAAAATTGGATAGCGGATAGTAAATTTATTATTAAATAAGATATGTTGTATGACGTGAAGATGTCTTCAAAAGTTTAAAAATCAGAGAATGATATCATTGACAAAACGAATATTATCGAGTTTGTGGCACTGAATATTGTCATGAGTTTGTATATAAAACACCGGGTGCACCACCCTCCCTGCTCTCTCTCTCTCTCTCCTCTCATGTTGCTTACGAAACGTAAAAATACTCCGTTCAGATTCGTTTTTGCATTAAACTTAGCTGAAAATGTAAAATATGCTCACCAAACATTAGGAATTTCCTTAATTCAGTAGGTTTTTATTTCACCTTTTCCGAGAAATTTTGCTCGTTCTTACAGAAAAAATGTAAATAAACCTTAGACAAGCGGCGTGCTAGGCCGTTTTAATTTATGAATCTTTTATAAAATCTAACTTTAAATCCAGTGAATAGCAAATCGTCAAAATACTTCACAATACTTAATCAATTATTTGTAATATAATCAAATATTATTGTTTTTTTATTTCTGTTTGTTGGAAGAACATGCTCCATCACAACAGCTGGTTTAATTTTTGTAAACTAAAAGTAGAGAGCTTTTAAATCGCGATAATTAATGCATAAAATTACGTGCTACAACGTAAGAATTTCTTATCGGCGTAAGCACAAGCTAATAAACATGAAAACGATCTTACCTCTTTCATGCTTAAAAAAAATAACTGGTAGCTTCATTTAACTTAGGAGAGAAGAAATACATGTTGCTTGAATTGTGATAGGCGCATAACGTGGTAACTTTAAAACTGTGGCACTGTAGGTCTATTAATTATAATTAGTGAAAACTTATTTAATATTTTGATCAAAATTTGATAAAATCTCAATTTTCGGTTTAACCTATCAGCAAATCCACGTGGTAACCATTTGTTTATAAACAGAGTAGTGTGAATTGGGTTATCATGTGAACACTACCTTCACTAAATCACTTTACTTAGCGAAAGAAATTCAGCCTGATTTTCAGTGAATTTATTACAGTGTAATTCGCTGATCAATTTTTCTATGTATTTTTATGCATAATCATAACTGAGTAAATGATAAATCTAATTACAGATTTTTTTAGTTAAGACATTTGAAAATGTGTAGGAAAGTTTAGGTAAGTACAGGCTGGGCAGACTTTTAAAAAATCAAAGGTTCGGCTAGACATGATTAATTTTATCTAATATATATATATATATATATATATATATATATATATATATATATATATATATATATATATATATATAATAACATATATATATATATATATATATTATATATATCATACTCTCTTTCTCTCTGTAACTAGTCTGGCTTTATAGTTCCGCCCCATTCAGGTGGTAAACAGTACAGCGATTCAATAAAAATAACTCCGTCCCCTTGCTTTAATTTTCCCAGAAATTCATTTAAAAGCAAAATCATATATAACCATGGGAGATAGGCTTAATCTATCAGCTGGCCAACAGCATTCATGGACAGTTGTGGGAGAGGGGTTCCACTGGAAAAAGCAACTCTTTCAATTAAGCACATGGGCAGCAGGTAAAGAAGTTAGGAAATCATCGGCGGAATCAATAAGGGCTGAACACAGCAAAACATTTCAGCTCTACATTGGGATGATAAACTGGTTCCAGACTTTAAAAAGGAAAACAAGGAAAGATTAGCTGTTTGGTATCTGGCATGCCAGGCTTTGAAAAAGGCAAGGTTCTTGGAATCCCAGTAATCACAAATACAACAGGTGAAGAGCAAGCAGGAGCTGTTTAACCTCGCAAATGAGTGGGACATTTCAGGTAATGTGAGATCGCTTGTTTTGATACTACAGCTAGTAACTTCTAGGTATAAAAGTGGGCTTGTGTTTGACTGGGAAGCTCTTGAGCAAAAAAGTTGTTCTATGGCTTGTGACATCCTTATGTGAAGATACTGGGTTGGTTCAAAATTGTTTGGTGCAACATCAGGTCCTGAAACCAACCTTATTCAATTCAGAGATTCAATTTGGTCAACTATCATTAACTCAGAAGCTGGTTTTAGGACCCTAAAATTCAAAGATAGAAGTTTGCTACTTGATGTAGGCAATTTATACAGTCGCTGAGAGGAATACTCTACTATATCGAAAGAACTTGCTTCCAAATCGCGACTATCAGGGTGTGTGAATTGATGTTGACTTCTCGGTGGGCATAGAAGAGGAATGCATTGGAACCAGGAGCAGCTCATCCAAACAAATGGATGCCATCCATTTTGTATCCTCAAAGATGTTGGGTTTCAGTTCTCAAGCAGGATATGACCAGACATGATCAGAAAACTGGAAGCAATATGCAAATTTAATGCTCTACGTTGAAAATTGGCTATGTTCATCCATTGGGCCCGGTGGCTAACAATGATCAAACTATGGCGCGGCTTGAAGAATTATTACGTAAACATGATTACCAGTTCACCAAATGCAACTTTAAAAGCAACTTGAAGGGGCGCTTCTGGTGCTAACTTAGGGAGTGCTGTTTCTCTATTTTCAAACAGAGACTTTCCTCCATTTGACGTCAAATATTCTGTTCATAAATTCCTCAACCATCAGAGGTTTGACAAATCCAACTTTCCCTATTCTTACCAACAGTATAAAACTAACATCGCTTATTGGACCTAAATCTTGGTTCTTATTTTACAGTCTAAAAGTTAGAGAAGACTGGCTGCATAAACCTTTTACTAGGTGGCAAAAGATTAGTACAAAAGAAGTTGAGACATTTATTAGGCATACATGAGAGGTGGTGAATGATCCTGTGTCAGAGCAGGGTGTAAAAAAACTGGTCCAAGACATCTGTTAAGTGTTGCAATGATGGAAACACAAAAAGTTTTTATTACCCAAATTAAGCTGAATATCACCGCAAAGGAATTTCAAACTTTCAAAGGGCATTAAATAAATTAAACTTAGATGTAATTTATTATTAAGTGTAAGGAAGTTTTACAAACTATTATTATTATTATTTTTTTTTTTTATTATTATTATATATCATATATATATATATATATATATATATATATATATATATATATATATATATATATATATATATATATATATATATATATATATTATTATTATTATTATTATGTACTTTATATTCTCTTTTTAATAAACTGTATTGCATTACAAATATTTTTTTCATGATTTTAGTGTGGAAAAAATGAAGATTTATTCAGTAAATCAGTTAATTCTGCTGGGTTGGGTGGGGTCAAAGCATCAGCTCAAAATTGTCTGTAATTTTAGCAATTTTTGTTCATATTTTACTAAAAGGAACTAGATAGGAGGGGTGCACCATGTAATTTAAAAAAAAAAAAAAATTAGCCCCTTTTTTGCAATGGTCTAATAACCAAGTAAGAGAGTAATGAGCTCCCTTACATCCCCCCCCGCACTAAATCTAAACCCCCACCTCACTTTCAACAACATCGACAATTGAAAATTGACTATGGTGGTGAGCTTTGACAAGTGGTTCAACAGGGATATATTGATTTTTCAGCTGCAACAATGAACAACAGCAATAAACATATTTATGACAACATGAATTTTTCTGGTAATAAGTGTCATAGATTCTCATTACTTTCAGTTATGTCCTAAATAGTATATAGACTTCCTGTGATCTTCAGGTTTGACAATGGTTCAAATACTATTGTCTTTTTCTATTTTGATTTTAGAGACCTTATACTCATAGTCTATTGTGGTCACAAATGATTTTATTCTGTCAATACATTCTGGAAGTTGATGGACAGAAGAAAGTAAATCTTATAGAGATCAGAATTTGCTGATCCACACACATTCAATACCTGCAAAAATACAAAATGATTAATTATTAAGTTCATAGTAAACATAATTTATATATGGTCGTGGTTTTATTCGTTATTTCCCGTTATTTATGGAAATATTTTAATAACAATAATCTTTTTCGACCAAAATTATAATATTACAAATAACATTGCATGTAATAAAATGGATTCATTGTGCCATTTTATATTTTTAGAAAAATGGGTTCATTGTACCATTTCATATTTTATTTAGAAAAATGGATTCATTGTACCATTTTATATTGATATTTTATTTAGTAAAATGGATTCATTGACCATTTTATATTTTGCATAATCACATGACCATCTTTTAGGTAGATTAATGATATATTAATTCGATTGCATTCAATTTGGACTCACACTCAACGACAGATAACAGACTCAACTCTTTAGGACTTTTTATCGTTATTCCAAAGTAACTTACTTGAGTGAAAGTTTTTACAAAAGATTTCAACTTTTCAAAGAAAGAGAGAGATAGAAAAAATTTTAATTTGACTTTTTCATAATTTTTTTCAGATCATTTGAATAGAGATCTATTTCATTATACGGCTGCATTCACAACTATTCCTTTTCTACAAAAGACTTGACCATCTCTGTTAATGTATATACTCGATAGGGGTGGACACAACGTTTGGTAGTTCCTCGCCTGTACCCATACGTCGGGTAAAAGGACGTCGCCGCCGACCGGAAGCTTCACAATAAACTTGTTATCGTCCACTCATACGTTCGAGGGCTCTCCCATGACAGAAGTCATTGGAGTGACTGGGGAAGATGCACCCCCAGGAGGAGTTCCAACAATGACATTGTGTGTGTGGTTATTGAACTCACAAAAATCTGTGTGCCGAGAACTACTTGAACTCTCAAACTCCACCATATTTGATGAATTTACATTTTGAACCATGAATTCTGGTGATCATGGTAAATTAGAAATTTCTGTCAATTCAGAACAATTAAAATTAGGTCTGTCCCTAAAGGATTTCCTTCTGTATAAGTAGCACTCAAAATTTCCCTACTAGTTTTTCTTTGAGTAGATAAAGGCAAAGATATCGGATCCTCATCGTCACTATGTAATGTCGAAGAATTTATAACTGAGTTATAGTGAAACTGAATGGGATACTCATGAGCATACAAGTCATGGTAATCCAAAGCCAGTGTATCAATTCATTGTTGGATCCGACGTGGACGTCACTCAATTTACTTGGCGAACTAGCGGGAATACCAACAGACCCCCTGAGTGCCCATGGCATTCGGGATGCTATCATACCCATCCCCTGGCAACGGAGGAATCTCAACCGGAGGTAAAGAAAATTCAACATTCACAGTTCAAGGTCAGATAGGGGATAGGAGTAAGAACAGAACACGACAAGCCATCAACAGATGGACATTTGAATTTACCCACTCCACTTTGTAACGACCAATATCACCAGTCAGGTCCGGCAAGTTAAGAGTAAACATCCAAAGCTATGGGGTTGAATTGAATAAATCCCTCAAAGTCCGCTTCTGCCTCTTCTATGGGATCCAATTCGCTATCCATCCCTAGTGGATCCCAATCCCAATCGTCGGAATCCGCAAACGGGGTACTTATCTGAGACCAACTCCGAGATTTCTATAACATTATCCTCCTCTACTAAATCTCCTTCATCCGAAAAGAACTGCGTACCAATCTCCCTATTTTGAGCAAGATATCTCCGCAAATATCCAGGAACTTCAATCCAGCCCCTCAAATGTGAAAAATGGATTTTCTGAAGTCGATCTCAGGTTTATTTAACTGCCCAATCATGTAAGTCACTGATTATTATTCACTGCTTCGATCATAAACGGTCCTTCCCACCTACTTTGAAACTTCATAGTCGTGCTCGGACCTGTTCGAATTATTTTCTGGGCTCCTTCTGCCCTTTTTTATAAGGTCTAAAGTTAGCACTTCCCTCTTTCCAAAATTGTGGGAAGGTATGGATCGGTGAATGCGGTTTTTGCAATAAAAAATCAGACGGAGACATCTCCAATGAACTATGAAAAGTATTATAGTATATCAGTATGGAGGAAGCTATTTCTTCATCAAAATTAGAGAACTAAACATTTCAACATTTGGATCAGGCTACGATTGAATCTCTCGCAAACTCCATTACTAGATGGGTGAAGTGGAGAAGTTCTCACATGTTTGATATTACAATCCTGTAATACTTGCTGAAAGATATGAGATGTGAATTCACAGTTTGGTACCTTTGGAATAAATGGAAGTATTTGATGTTTAAACTTCTGAGATACAGTTAAACTAGATTTGTCCTTAATGGGAACAGCGACCCATAAAAACTAAACAATATTTATTCCCTTTAAAAGTTTTGGGAAACTGCAACAAATCCATTGCGCACAAATCAAAAGGATTATTGGCAAGGATTTTCAACATTAGAGGTGTTACATTGGAGGCAAAAGTCTTTTGCATCTGACAAGTTGGACAACAACGAACTAGGCCGAAATAACTTGATTAACTCGGGGATGCCAGAATTGTTTATAAACCAGCTGTAATAATTTGTCTCGTTCAATATGAGCACATAAAACATGAAGACTCAATACGATATGAATTAAGAAATCCAATGAGATTAGATATAACAATTCTCCTGACTTGGTTTTAAAATACAACACATCATGGTCACATATAATCTGGGATCGATATGTTCTGTATTGTTTATGGGCATGTTGCCAATCAAAACCTTGACCTGCATTTCTAATGCCCTTCAACATTACTTTAATGTTCCGATCATTTGATTGATTGTGCATTATGTCCATATCATTTACATTTGTATTAAATATGGCGATGTTCTTTATTGAAATCGTACGCATAGCATGCGCCGATGCTGAAGATTCTGTCTGTAAACCAATACCATCAGCAACAACAATCAACTTTTTCCCATCTAATTGTATTAATTGTTGACTAGCCATATCCGGCAAAAGATGATTTTCTCGAAGTGCACACGTACCCAAGATCAGCGCATGATCTATCATATACTGATGAGGGACAACAAAAAAATCAGATGGTTGAGTGGAGAACCCTCCTTGAAAATTCAAACATAACTCAACATATTGTGTATTGGGAATGCGTTCAGCACCTCCGAACCCACTTATTGCTTTAACCCCTACATTTGCTGATGATAATAGAACTTTATCTTCCCCCAACAAGGGAATTACCTCGGAGCTAACCAAATTTACCCCGGCTCCACTATCAACAAGACAATCATACTGCGGTGTCTGGTGTTTATCCAGTGTGTGACACAAACAACTAACGGCTCTCTGTCAGCTTGACAATGGTTAATTGCTATAACCATTTCTTCATCTATACCCAGAGGAATATCCCTAAATTCATCTGTCCGGACATCGTCAGTAATGTCCCTCTCTATGTTCTGCATTTCTAAGTCTGAACTCGATATTTTCTCCACCAAACAACTCATTTCCGTGGAGGAAGGGAGTTTAAAGGCTGATCTTGTGTATGATCCGTCTTCTCTGTATTCCCATACACTGTCCCTCGAAATGGGACACAGAACAATAATCACAAGGATCTATAAATGGTCACGAAGGACGAGGCTCTTTTTCTCTGTGATTCGGTTCTTCTGAGTTGGTGTACGTTTGAGACGAAATTTGCTTCACTGCCCCCGAAACCGTTTTCTCAGGTGGTACCTGTGGAACATCTCGATTTGGGCATTTAATTCCAGAAAGTGGTCCTCTACAAAAATGACACTGGACCCGGCTGACATTCTGAGGAGGCAACGAAGAACTATATATATGACCGACATTCAGATCTAATGTGGCCTTTCTTCTTGCAATAGCTACAAATACCGAGGTATTTGTAGCATTCTCTCATCCTATGACCCAACTTCTCACAATACTCACAGATGAGATTTTCTCTGTTAACACCCTCGAATTGAGTGTTGTTATCGGTTCGATTATGACAGTGAGAACGATCACAATTCATTATTGGACTACATCGATTATCCCGATAATACCTACTACCAGACGAGTTTTTCTGATGACTCTGGCTGATGTTCTTTGATCTGTTATAACTGTCCTTTTTCACTTGTCGATGATTATCTTCTCGTGTACTCAAGACGTTGGACCAACTAGGGGTCACAGTGTTTATCTGAATGACCGAATCTGCTGTTTCATTCAAATCTTCTCTATCAACAATCCTTTTAGAGTGATCAGATTTTTCGACGTCCTGAGTAGTTTGCAATATCAAATTTGGATATGCAATATTATCGCTCTCCAAAGAATCTGCATACCCTACAATACTTTCCCACGCTGTTCGATGGATGCCATTCAATTCTTGCATCTTAATAAATTTCCTCACACTTTTCTCTATGTAAGGTGGTAAGCTGCACAAAAAAGCAGTATGCAAGGAGTCATGCTCCCGCATATCGAGTCCTGTATAAGCTCATCTAGCTAAACGTTCTTATTGAAGAGCATACATTCGAATATTCTCCCCACGTTTTCTATGGGCAGAATGGTACTCCTGAAGTTTGTACTTATTCTTATGTCTCTCCTCGTCTTGATACCACCGAATCAGAGTATCACATACTGAGAAGTAATTTCGGTCATCCTTGGTTACCAGCTTATACAACTGAAGGAATTGCCTTTAAAGTTGTCAGCCCAATAACCTCAACCATTGCTGCGGCGCATTCGGGTAATATAGGCTACAATAGGCCTCGAAATCACCCAAATAGACTAAAAGATCTTGTTTAGCCTCAAACTTGTACTTCCTGGGTCCACAACTTTGAGACGTTGCAAATTCTTAAGAATCTGAGTAAGAATAGCAATGGCTTCAGTTAACATGTCCAACCGTTGCTTAATTTGATATCCCGAGTACAAATTTTCATCATTAGGCCAGTAATCCCTTCGATCATCAACAAGGGACTGAGGTTGAAGCAATTCTCTATATTGAGGTTGTACCATGTCACCTTGATCATAACTCATATCTGGTTGTGCTGAGTTATAATGTATATTATCCTGATGTAAAGGCGGATAATCTATTCCAGCATTTCCAATCAAAGGTCGAGAATTATATTCTGAATATTGAGCATGTTGGTGTCCAATTAAGGGTACAATTGATACAATATTTCACAACTGGTCTTCTTGAATAAGACCCGGAAATTTCAATGCTTCGCTTTTTTTTTTCTCAAAATGGGGTTTTCCCCTGGAGAATCTGATGTACCCAATGTTAAAGGATGCGGTTTCTGATCAATCGCTAAAGTTCTTTCGGATTGTCCATAATTATGACCAGCGGTTGACTCTTTCAATTGCTCCTCTATAATTCTTCGATCTTTCTGCAACCATGTCAACATATTGCTCAACATTGGCATTGGCATTAACTCATCAGTGTTTGAGTTTGCTCCTCTTTCGATTTCCTCAAGATCATTATTTTGAAAACTGATGCACGGATCCGAACTCCACTTTAATGGCATTCTACTCTCTGACCTACAAGAATCAGGTATCAAGTTAGTGGATCTTAATCCAGGTAAACCATGTTTCAGTTCTAATACTGATTTAGCAAGATTAACCTGTTTATTATCAATGTCCAATTTATTTGATCTGTCACGAGTGTTTGCCATGTCCACAATGCTATAATATTTTCAATATTTGTTCAAGTTTCAACAACCAACAACCAAATTCAACGAAAACTACAGAAAGACAAGGCGATGATAGTCAGTGTCAATGAAAAAACAGGAGCCACAACTAACACTACCAGTGACAAGGGCGCAGTTTTTCGAGCGCCCGCGCCAAGCGTCGGCTGGCGCGGATTGTATATAGCAGAGAACAACATGAAAAGATAAAAGTTGCTCTCCAGTAGGGATGGGCCGGATAGTGAAGTAGCCGGATAGCCGGATATTTGGCTGGAAGTTAAAACGGATACCGGATATCAAGTGTATATCAAACGATCTGTTAAATAACACCATATATATATATATATAGCGCTCATATATATATACATATATATGTATGCATATATATATTATACGAATAAACAACACGCTCACGGGCAGAATTTAATGCAGGAGGAGGGTGAGCTACTCGATTAACAATCCAGTGGGACGACAAAGTGAGGAAAAGTGCTCACGTTCTTTCCAGGCTAGCGTTCTGAGCTTGGGCCCTCCGGGCTGGCGGTTCTCTGCTGACTGCAGTGCTTTTGAAAATAATAATGTAAATATAAAAAAAAATACACTATATACATATCTATAATATATATAAATACACATAAAATACATATAAATATATACTGCATATGCAATTATTACTATCATTTATCATTACTAAATATGCTAAACACTATATTTAACAAATCATTATATTTCACTAATCTCTACTATTTTATATTTAATAATGATAAATATGCTATACTTTTTAATTAATATTAATCATTATACACTATATTCATATGAATTTTCCCATCGCCATCACTTCTAACATTATTATCATTATCCCACCTATCCTTTATTATTCATTAATATGACACAGTTATTAATTTACAACCATGCAGGAGGTTAATGTGATAGAGGGCTTCCTGGACCCACTTGCCATCAGTGGAAGAGAATTTGAAGAATTTTGCAGGAATAACAATTGTCTTGGCTTCATGAAACTGCCTTCTAAAAATTCATTACACCCCCCATTTAATTATAATTTTTATTTTTATGTATTTTAAACAATTCTCCATAAAGTAGCCAAAAGAAATGATTTTAAGAATTTTGTAAATCGTAAAAACCGGATGCCAAATGTAATAAGGATCTAAATCATAATTTTGTTTTCCCAATCATCCCATGTTTTTCCTTTCAGCAGATCTGCTTATTGAAACAAAAGATATGGATGGGTTCTCAAAAATATTGTCTAACCACTTCTTACGCATTATTCAGACTATTCCATTTCTTCAATAAAGTAGCTAGACTAATCCAATCTTTTTCAATCCTCTCTTCTGAAACCTTCTGTTGTTTCTCCATCTAGGACTTCCCACTGCGTCCACATGACAACGGTTGAATCAAATATATATTATATATATATACATATATATATATATATATAATATATATATATATATATATATATATATATATATATATATATATATATATATATATATATATATATATATATCGAGGCTGGGCCTACGTGTATAGGAGCGAGGAGCGACCGCTCCTCCTACATTAATTAAGCATAAAGTCTGAATTAAAACATTTAATTAAAAATTTCACATTTTCAATTAATGATAAATAATTGAATACAAAATTTTAGCTGTTTTGTATTAAAGACAGACATACTAAGGTTTCTTCTAATAATAAAAATCGAATAAACATGTAGTATCAGTTATGTATCAGTTGTTTTGATTTCTATTATAGAGATGATGAGAGCCCGGGATATCGTTTTGCTTAATGTTTATATAGTCATGTAAAAATTATACACATCTGGCAGTGATACATTTAAATGTACAGTTTGGAAAGAATAGCGTAGTTAGCCTATGAAATTATTAAAGATAGTAATAGTAGCCAATTATTATTATTATTATTATTATTATTATTATTATTATTATTATTATTATTATTATTATTATTATTATTATTATTATTATTATTATTATTATTATTATTATTTTTATTATTATTATTTTATATATATATATATGTATATATATACATATATATATATATATATATATATAATAACATATATATATATATACTATATATATATATATATATATATATATATACTCTGCACTTTCTCTTTACCTGCCATATATATAACATATGTATATATATACACCATATATATATATATATATATATATATATATATGTATATATATATATATAACCCTCATATATAACTTCTTTATATATATATGGATTTTAACATCCGAACTATGGCCCGTGGCATGAACAGCAGAGAGCCATTGTTGAAGTCTTTGAAAAATTCCGAAACGAGAAGCAAACAAGGAGGGCAAAGGCAGGTTTCTGACTAAACTATTAGCTGATCTACTTTTGTATTTTTGAGAGCACCGTTTTTCCTTATATATTTTAACCTCTAATTCTATAAAAAAATTCAATCAAGAAATCCATTGAGTTCTCATAAAAACAATCTGTGAGTAGACTAAATTAGAACTGGAGTCTGGATCTGTAGAAATGGTAGAAAGTTCCATAATGGACTGCTGCCAAATTACAGGGAGGCATTATGATGTTTGTGGTGAAGAGAAGATCGTTAAATGCTTTCAACTACTACGAATTAAAAGCTACTGAGTATTGAGTTTCATTTAAAAAGAACTTTATCCATTTTTTAACATCTTTGAGACTCAAATCTGAACTTGAGGTTATATATTGTTGAGAAGTTTTTATTCCCGGAAAGATCTTGATTCTTTTAACTACATTATGGAAAAAGAAAGAGGAAACGAAGAGGTAATTTTTCAATGCAGCTTTAAAATATATGTAACTCATTTTCATCATTATTCGAAAATTCTTATTTATTCAAGACTGGAACCGTTATTCTGAATACAATGGGACAAGATAGACTGAATGCCTCGTTCTTGCAACTGAGATATATTGTCCTCAATTGCTTTTTTGACATCTTGTGATTGACTTATATGCAAGTCAAAAAACGAAAAGAATGGACTTCAGATACAAATTTCAAAAATTTACAATTTAAATAAAAAATAAACAATTTATTATGTTCATAGTTTTCTTGAAAGAATGCTGGAATTATTTTTTTTTTTAGTAACAATTGTGTTTTGAACTGGGCACATTGCTGAGAGTTAAGGTACAGTCATGCAGGATTACGTTATCTCTTTTTTTTTATATTTATATATTTATTTATATAAATATAAAGATATACACTATACACAATCTATATATATCTTCTTTCTCATATATATATATATATATTGTGAGGAAAATCTTGCCATCCATTTCTACTACGAGTCGCCACTGAATTATATATATATACTATATATATATATATATATATATATATATATATATATATATCTTAACTATATATATATATATATATATATATATAACTATACTCTTTATATCTTTCATATATATACCTAATATA
>JABUQX010033131.1:17500-78944 GCA_015478945.1 Trachelipus rathkii
CATTCCTTTCTGGTTTCACTGGAATTCTGGAGGGATGGTCATATATAGAGGTTAGCATTGAGCTTGCCCCTTAGTGGTTTTGTATCCATATTTCATATGTATATTTTATATTCTTTGGGGGGTATATTTCATATGTATCATACATATATTTTATATTCTTTAGGGTATTTTTAATTTTATTGTCATGTATGAGAGTGTTATGAAGGGGAGAATAATTGTGTTGCTGTGAGTGATGGGTGTTCTGACGCCGAGTAGTTCTTCAGTTCTCTTTCCCTTGGTCTTCTTAGTTTCGCGGCATCCATCCCTCTTTCACTTCTGAATGAAATAAATGCGAATGATTGTAGATGAGTGTGATAAATTGTTTTTTTTCATGTATCTATTTTTTCTTCCGTAGGAATTATTAATTAATATTTTGAGATAGATTCTGAAGTAGGTTTGAAGTGAAGCCAGGTAGAAGTTTGTGGACAAATTAGTTGTTTGATGGTATCCTGTGGTGTGCAATACTGTAGATTTGTGAGGTGGACATTGATAGTTCTTGAAAAAATCCCACCCTAATTGGATTGGGGTAACTTCTAGGATCCACAGGTAAATATTTTCTATGCTATTGTTCATTAATAGTATTCATAGTGCCAGTGGATTTTTATACTTTAAAGGTTTGAAGCAGAGTAGTGGAAGATTCATTTGGTTCTGGGTCACCGTTAGTCGAGGTAGAAGTAGAGGTTTGAACAAAAAACTGGTCAGCACTATTGGCCAGGTAGGACTTATTTTGGTTGTTTGTTTTTTTTTTGATACCTTTTTAATTTAATTTTGATTTGATTGATTCAATTAGAATTTAGTGAGATAAATAATTTTGAAATGTTAATGAGGTATTGTTCTTTCCTCTCTTAATAGAAATTCTAACTGACAATGAGTATTAATTGTTTATTTATTATATTCTAATTACTTATATAGGTTTATTTTATCATTTTTTTCATGTTGATTTCTGTATTCATCATTTACCTTATTATTTTCATTTCTTATTATTTTAGTATTTTATTTATTTATATGTCACGTTAGAATTTGTTAATTTTTTTTCATTCCAGTTTTTTTTCTTTGGCTGGTCTTGCGTCTGTTTTGGAAGTATTTTGGACTCCATTTCTCGTGGCTCCGGTTTTGGTCCACTTGTCTTCTGTGGCCGTAATTTGTATTTTCCCTATGGCTGTAATTTTTTGAAACAGCTGGATTAGACATTTAGGTACTGGGCTACCAAATGAATTCAATGGTGTGGTACACCTAAATATGACTAGTGCCTGTGGTACTATATGAAAAGTGAAATGAGACAAAGAATTAGATTGACATTTGGACGTTTGAAAAATTAAAAATAAAAAGATCTACAATTTAAAATTAAACTTTTGAAAATATAACGGAAAATTAAAAGATTGACAATAAACAAGAAAAGTGTAAGAAATAAATTTGAAACTTTGAAAATTGAAAAAGAAACTGAAAACATAACGGGAAATAAAATAAAAAGCGATAATTTGGAAATTGAAAATAAAACTTAAAGGTACCATTTAAGGGTACCATAATCGTGAATGTAAGACTACTAAAATTGAAAAGTAAAGAGTGTAGGTACCATAACCGGTACCACTATACGTGAAAAACCTTTTAAGCCAGCGGTACCAAAGTGACAACAAAAGTTTGAACATTCAGTGACGGTACCGAATTGAAACTAAACTATTGGGAGTAAAACATTTGATAATTTAATAATTGACAGACAATTTCGTATATTAAAATTTATTTAAATTTTTATTGAATCTATCGTTTATTATTTTTTAATTTTTTCTATAAATATTATATGTTGTAGATGTTGTAGAGGTATAGGTGTGGTTTGTAATATGGTATGCATTGTATTATGGTGGTGGAACTAATAGTAGAATTTTCTGGTTTTAATATTGGAATGCGTGTGTAGGTATTTTGTAGTAAGTAGTGGGTGATCAGATCAGGATACTGTGTGTAATTTTTGTAATTATTAAGTATTTTAATAGTTGTCCTATATATTTTTTTTATGTGTAATAAATTTAAAATTAATAATGGTGTTTGTCATTGTATCCCTCTAATTATCCTGGATGGCAGCCTCACTCCTTCATAATTCAAGTTATTGTAGTTAGTAGTAAAATCTGCTACAGGGTTGCAGGGTGAAATTTATCGGAATCGATGAAGATAATTCTTTGATCACGATGTGGATTTAACTGATGCAAATGCGGATGAGAGATAGCGGATCGAGGATAATGCTGATCACAATCACGGATGATCGCTGATGCGATGTGGATTGTGGATGGCAATGCAGGATGCTTTGCTCCTTCCCTCATCTCTTTTCGTTTAAATTGCTTTAAGACATAAAATCATTGCACAGTAGAATCTTTACAATTCATCTAACCTCATTGAATACTTACCTCAGTTCAAATCTGGGAACATGTTTTGTTTGGCTGTAGTATTTATTACGAGAGAGAAGGCATTTGTTATTTAATTTTATGTTTAAATTGGTAATATTTAACAGAAAAATTGTATATTATAAATTATTTTTATATTCCTTCCTCTAGGTTAATTGTGGTTTCATGACCTACACATATAAAAAAATTATCAAAGGGTTTATATAAGCTTGCTGGGATAGAATTCAACTAAAATAAGTGATATTCCATCTAGTTGTCTTTTTGCTATTCAACATTTTTTCAATTTTTGATACACAGACACTTATTGCTTATTATAAATTTGTAAATATGTAAAAAATAGTCAGAAATGTGAGACATTCATATTTGGTAACTAATTTTTTAGATACTTACTTATATTAAAAAGTTCATAAATGAAAATTTAGTAAAATTTTTAAAAGATATTAATTCAATTAAATCAGAGATTAATTAAAATAAATTAATTAAAAATATAATACATAAATGCTGACTTGTAAATATTAAATTCTTAAATTTAAATTTTGTAGTAACGGAACAAGAAATTATTAGTTATTATTTATAACACCTACGGATGCAAATAATGAGCAGGTGTATACTTCTCCTTGCAGGTGGCTCATCGCGGTTGTCGGCCTTCAGCTGGTGGAATCTGCTCCATACGGGGAAAAATGCTACAAGAGAGTTCTTATTCATATAGGGTGAATTATGGCTCGGGCGGACTATCCACGACTCATATTCCAGTGTTGAAACCCCCTCATGAAAATCAAACATGGGACTTTATCTGATATGGTAGCCCACCCTTGGCTTGGTAGAAGAAATCCATCACGAATGGAGACAGAACAGCAACAGTATTTGAGCCAATAGTAAACTTTACAGTCGAGGGTGTACCCAGTGTTATGGATATAGTGAGGTTTTTAACTACTACTATGGAACAAAACGACACAGCCCGGAGTATAAAAACACCCCTCATATCAGATACATTAAGAAGAAGCAGTTGTACCTTCAAACTCCGATGCTTTCCGATGGGTTACATGCTAACCGCTTGTTCCTAGAACAATTTCTGCGGAAATACAAGAGCTTCTTTAACAGAATTGCCTCTGTCAGCTTTTGTACCTCCACCTCAGTTGCCTCACTCTTCTACAGCTTATTCGACTCCTCAGTTGGAGTACCCATCAGCCTCGAGTCATCAGTCCGACTATTTGTCTGTTCCATCGTCTACACCATTACCATGCCATTCTCAGCTGGGTGTATCTGACCAGCAACAAGATGACCAACTCCGGTTGGAAATGCGGATGGTGCTGGAAAAGTATGGTTATGGTTCTCTATCAGTTTTCCGACGATCTTCAATCCTGAAATCGCTACAAAAATTTATCGACGAAGAGGAACGCTTGCTTCAGTCACATAGGCCGCGTTTTCCTCAATAACAGACAACAGTTTTCTGCTTTAGGTTTAGTTTTGTATATAGTTATCGGTTTTCAGTTTTCTTTTGGTTTTCAGTTTGTGTGTATAATAAGGATGTAGACAGTCTTTCAGTCATTCATCATTCAGTCGTTCAATCCCATCTTTTCGCCGCCTACCACTCACTTACAGTGCTACAACAGTTTATGATTATAAGGAATTTGAGTGGGGGCGTAATTTTAGTGAGGGGGGATGTTGGGGTTGCTGTCGCAGCAGCTCCAGATCCACCCTAATATATACAGATCCACCCTAATATATTATTTTGGTGTATTTAATTTATTTATTGTTCTTTCACTTATAATAATAACCTGTTCTTTTTTCCCCATACTTCAAATGATCTGTTTTTAGGCTTTTGATATAACAGTAGTTAGTCAATTCCAGAATTATTATTTTCTTGTGTGGTCCATTTATTGGTTTTCCCACACCATTTTATTGACTGACATTCTCCTTTGCTGACATAAGGATTCCACATACTTGAAGAAGTAAGATTAATGTAACATTTTTATGTGGATTATAGCTTCTTTTTCTTTTTAGATATGTGTTGTCACTCCATCTGTATGGCTTGCTTATTCATCTGTTCGTCTTTTTTTAGATTCTCCAGCTCCCAAACAGCCCTCGTCGTTCCCAAAACGTTTCTGAATAACTCTTTCGGAGGGATAATAATAATCCCTTAGGGTAAGCCATACTTCAGTATTATTTTGTTTTTGTTTTCCGCTATGGAGCACATTTATAAATATCATACGCCTATTGTTTATTTTCAAACAGGTTCTATTCACGGGGCCACTAGATTTCTATTCACGGGCCGCATCACCGGATATTCTATTCACGGGTCACTAGATTTCTATTCACGGGCCGCATTACCGGATACTCTACTCACGGGCCACTAGATTTCTATCCACGGGCCTACAACCATTCTATTCAAGGGGCTACCGTCATTCTTTCAACGGGCTCCCATTTCTATTCACGGGACATTTTTGAGTTTTCTTCAAGCAGCTTATCCTCTCTCAAGCTTTCGCTACTGTATCATTCAGAACCGAACCGAACTCGAACAATAGTCACTTGTAGTGCACTTCAAGAACAACAAAGTTTAGTAACCCCAGATTGTTCTTATTTGCATCTTATTTTTATACACACACTAACCTTCTTGTTCCAGTAGTAACTAACCCTTACTCTGGAACTCGAACTCGACTATTTATTGGTTTGTAGTCTATTATTAGAACAAACCTACAGATTGCTGCTATCAGATTTAGTTTTTTCCTCCCCTTAGGTTTGACTTAATAGACGTCAATTTTAAAAACGTTTTGTTTTGCCCATTGATAATTACTCTGACATATTATTCCAAGGAGGTCATCACTTCAAGGAGGATCCTTTAAATTCTGTGGCAGTATATGGAAACAGTTTGGGTGTTCAGAGTGAGAATAATGCGTATTTGTTAGATAAAGTAGTTTTCAGCAGGTAAAGTAGATGGGGTCAGATAGATTAATCAATTAACTCAGGCTAACCTCTTAACACTTTCCTTCAATAAATAGATAGTAGAAATACTAACCAGACTAATTTTCTTTCCCTATCAGGAACTACAACCCATTTAATCCAATTAACCAGGCTATTGCTAGCTGATTTTTGTCAAACTGTATTAGATTTCTAATTTTACCTCTAAATTTTCTAAAAAATTTATGACTCAGTAACAGTATTAATCCGGGATTTCTTTTCGTTCGGGCGCACCATAGATCCTTAGCGATTTAATCCGAGTGCACCCTCACTCTTCCCCACAGTGTGTCCGTTTTGCAAGGGCCCACACGCCGGAATTAACTGTACACATAGAACACCACCGCGCAATCAGACTCCGAGGAATACACATAACAGATCACCACAGTCCTCTGGTCGAAACAGGAAATATAGCAATTCCCCACTCGCGGACAATACACACCAGCAGTCACGAACTAATACACGTGACACTCCGCTTCTGCAGCGAAAATTCTTGGACTCATGCGATTGGTGCAAAAAGTCGCACTATAAAGGAAAATGTATGGGACCATCAGAAGCAGACCAAGCAGGAGCTTTAAACTCCAACTCTCCACGGAAGTGAGCCATCCGGTGGAGACGAGATTACAGCCCATGTTGAACTATATATCGGCTCCTCATGCAGAAAAAATAGTAGATGATAGCATTAGTGCTAGTTGTAATGTAGAAACCTTAGCGGTTAGTATTAGTAGTAGTGATAGTCCCTCTCTTACAGAAACAGTAGCAGTTAGTAATAATAGTAGTGCAGATACAGTAATGGTTAGCAGTAGTGATAGTAGTAGTGTTAGTCCTTGTGTGAATGATGTGAATAATAAGTGATGAAAACACTGACACTAAGAATCAAACACTTGCTGCACAAGACAACACCTCTTCTGACATAGCCATAGAAGATACAGCTGTTATAAACGCTGTACCAGCAGCAGTTATCAGTGAATCTACAACAGTTGACAAAGATCTAAGGACCATTTCAGTAAATTTCTGTCAAACTAAGTTGGGTTTAAATCCACTCATCATCTGCATCACGTTTACCAAAGATTGTTTTGGTTATTACGGATGTATGGTTGACAGCGGTGCCGGATTAAGCCTTATCAGCTCTTCTCTGGTCCCACTGTTCCACGATGTTGAAAGTAAACCCACTTCTGAAATCAGAATTAGAGGTATTAGAGGTTTACAGAAAGATCATATCTTTCCTATCAAATCCTATTTGAATCTTCCTTTGGTCTTTGAGAATGGTTTTACTTCAGAACCTACTAAATTTCTTATTGAACCTACTGAACTCATGCCAGAGTTAGTAGTTCTTGGTGCAGCTTCTTTGCGGGAAAATAGTTTACTTCCGGACTTATCTCACAGGGAATTACTACACTGTTCCAATGCAAAACTTAAAGTAGTGGCTACATATTATAAATGTACCCTACCTCCATTTAATTGGATTTCTGTCTATTCAATTAATTCAATAACAGAACCACCTAAATCTAACAGAACTAAGGATGTATTCCTAGGCAGGGTACATTACAATTACCTGTTGCCTCCTACTTCTGTTTCAGATACATCTACACCTTAGTCTGCATCTTAAATCAAATCAGCATTAGTAAAATTCAGATTTTCTTTCTTTCCACATTGAATACATACAGAGAAGACGAAGCAGTTTATCGTAGTTATGCTTCTGAATTAACAGTCATCAGACATGATTTTCTTCAAGAAATCTTCAAAATATCTTCTGTTTCTCATGCTATTCACTGCCACTTGTTCTTGTGGTATTCCATTCTCTTCATTGTCATCTGGTTCGTTTTCTGTTCTCTCTTTGTTTCTCTGAATGTTCTGTGAGTGAATTTGTGTGTTAGATTGAGTGTGCATGTGTGCTGGGGATAACCACCAGTGAATGTACAATGGTGATGACACATTCATTCATCTCAACTCCTTTTCATCCACATTAGTATCAAAACCAATACTTCTTACACTAAGTAGAATCTTTACAGTCATCTTAGCCTCACTGAAAACAAAGCCTATAAGATCTATAAGAACAGACAGAGTTTGTTGGTTGTAGTATATTATATGTTATTATTTTTTATTAATGTAAATATATTTCTCGGAAGTGTCCGATTTTTTATTATTTTTCCCCCATTAGGCATTATTAAATAAATTTATTTTACATATTTACATATCTGATTACCAGAAATTACAGTGTTGAAAGTTTGCCTTAGTAGCAATTCAACCATATTTATTTTACCAATATCTCGGACGTTCTTCTTAAACTCTACTTTGTTTCAATTTTCAATACCCAGACACTTATTAGTTGTAAGATTATTTTTATATTTGATTTTGTAACTATTTAACTAAAATTAAATTAAAATAATTGAATAATTAAATAATGAGTGAATATATTAATAAAATTGAAATTTATAAAACTTTTTGAAATTTGAGAAAAAAAAACTAATATATCAGCATCGCTGAAAAATAGTTCAGTGTTCCAAAACTTTGCTTATATGGAAGTGTGATTTAATCAAATAAATAAAATAATGTGAATTTTTAAAATAAAATTAACTGAATTTAAATAGCAATCAAATGAATAATGAATTCAGAATATATTACCGATAATAAGTTTCATTATTGAGACAATTAATACATAATTAATCAAAACAGAAACGATTATTCTCTTAATAATTTACATTATTAATTGTAAAAATAATAAAATTAAATCGTTAATAAATAAAAATTAAATAATGGAACATCATTTTTTTTATATACATATTACACGAATGCAATTAATAGAAGCAGTATATTTCGTCTCTTTGCAGTAACGAAGACTCTCTTAGCTCTCGGCGCCAGTGAGATGGATCTCCTTCGCCGTGACGTGAGAAGACATAATTAAGAGACGAATTTACTGACGTTGATTACATCAAGAATTACATAGACTCCTCGATTGGAGTACCAATCAAACCCCTATAGTCATTGTACTGACTATTCATCTGTTACCACAGTACCTTCATCAATCCGTCAATCTTCCAGTCAGTATCCAATCGCTACGGAATATTCTCAACAGGAGGATCGCGTGTCGCAGTCATTCCTACCACGCTTTCCTCAATGAATCCTTAACAGACGTCATTACAGATTTAGTTTTAGCTTTTGTAAATAATTTCCAGTTTCGGTTTTTGTTTGTGTGTGACTTTTGTATGGACTATTTCAGTCCCATTTCATTTTTCATCCGGTTCTTTTCAGTTTCTCCAATGGAGATCTTCATTTCGCCGCTGCCCTTCATCTTGGTGATTTTTATAACTTTCACGAACATGATCTTCTCGAGTAATTTTAATGCGGCGTTGTAGGGGTTGCTGTCGCAGTAGCTCCAACTCCACCCTAATATATATTCTGAAAGGTGCATCACTAATATATATATATATATATATATATATATATATATATATATATATTATATATAAATATATATATAATATATATATATATATATATATATATATATATATATATATATATATATATATATATATATATATATATATATATATATATATATATATATTTATATTTATAATTATATATATATATATATAGGTATTTATATTTATAATTATATATATTATTTCAATTTATGCTTATAATCATCATATGCACTTTCTCCCATCCTACTAATTATCTGTCTTTAGGTCTTATAAAACGTTGACTAGTCATTTCCAGCAAGTATAATTTTTGATTTTTGTGAAAATGGACCCATTTTCCACCAAGGCCCACCACCGTCACTCTTGGATCAAGAGAAGTTACACATCTCTGGAAGAAAGAAATTTCCTAAGTTTACAACCTTGATGATGGATGTGTAACCAGCAGCTCCATTGATTTATGAGTGCTAACCTTGTTTTACTTCAACAGACTTTTCTTCAGCAGATCTCGCAAGATCTTCCCAGTGCCCTTGCTGAGGGATTAATTCCCCTAGGGTAAGCACTCATTTCAGTTTCAATATCACTTTTAATTATTCTTCACTCACTGTAATAACAGCATGGAGCTTATCTATATGTTGACTTATCTACTTACAGGTGCCTATCTTGGGAGCATCATTGCTACACTTGGACTACAGCCTTTTGCTATTTCAGGGTCACTTTTTGACCTTTGCTAATCTTGGGACCTCGCACTGTTTACTATTTTGGGGCTTTCCAGCTTTCTGCAGTGCTTTGCTATTTTGGGGTTCCAACCTCACTGCTATTCTTGAAGCTTTACTTGCAATTTATCAACTTTCACCTATTACCAATCCAATAGGACTCATCAGAAAAACAAAACTGCAAAACCAAGTTGAGTTATGGTTCATGTTTAGCATCTCACACACACAAACAAATTATAACTCAATGTTCCATTATTATTTACTTTTTTTATGTAAATAATTTGGAAATTCGAACATACAGTTCCGTCTGTAATTAAACTAATGCAGACCATAATTTTATAGGACCTTGTAAGGTCAGTTGTGTAAATAGCTTCCCTCCCTTAAAGTTAGTCTCTACAATAAAATTAGAAAAGGGAAGCATTTTTGTTTCTCCTATTCTACTCAGTTCAACGATTCAATTATTAATTATTCAAGGAGGGAGAGGAAGTCAATCAATTCAAAGAAGTTGCTGATGAATAGTTTGCTGCCTAGACATCGCATTAGTTCGTTCTGGTAAGAACCTCGTTTACCGTTAGAGATAGTCTATGCTAACAAACTAACAGAACTGTAGAGCTATAGTGATAGTATAGTACTAACAGATAGTCTAGTTATAGTCTTAACCTACTAACAGGTGGATTTAGGTATCATAACCGTCCTTATTAGTTTCTGAACGTAGTTGTAGTCATAGTATCAGATTTTAGTTCTGAGTTTAAGTGTGAATGTTTGGGGACTTTATTTCTTCCGGGTTCTTCCCTTGCGGGCTACAGATCCACTGGAGTGCTGTTGCGTAGCATCTCGCCCAATCATCCCTAGTTCTCATAATTTTCGATCAGGCATTGGAAGTGTTTTTTTGTTTTGCTCTTTGTATGTGTAAATAATGCCTACTTAGTAAGAATGTTTTATGTTTATTCATTTTTCATGTAATATTTTTAGTAAAATATATTTTCCATAAAAATGGCATAAGTGTATTAAGGGGAAAACATAACGAGTGACGAATGTGAATCCTTGAAACATGAAAATTTGTCAACAAGTAACTAAGCCGCCTCGTACTAATACATAAGGGTTAACAAGCAAGGCTTAATCGGCAGTACTGCCAAAAACTTTATTTAAAGTCTTGGCTTTACTTGCCGACTGGAAAACGATGATCGCATCATTCCCTTTATTGACTGTCTGTAGCCTCTGTGACTGACAAAGCGTCTTGATAAGCCCATTTTCCTAGACAAGTTAAAAAACGAGATTTTTACAACTAAACACCAATATCCTCCAGGAAAAGATTTGAATTATTTCAAAGACTGTCCCATAAAAATGGATAGGTTTATTAAGAGGAAAAATAACAATGACGATTGTGAACCTGAATATAAACGTTTGTTTAAAGTAACTAAGCCTTGTACTAGTAATATGGTAAAAGCAAGGCCTAATCGTCAGTACTGCAATATTTATATAATGTTTGGTTTTGCTTGGACTGGAAACGATGATTCATCCATTCCCTCTTTGCTTTGTCTGTGGCGAGAAAATGTCTAACAAAGCCATGTTACCTAGCAAGTTAAAAAGACATTTCACAACTAAACGCCAATATCTTCAAGGAAAAGATTTGAATTATTTCTGATGGCTGTCAGAACAACAATCAAAGCAGGATAAATATTCTAAAAAAATAGTTTACAATTTTAGAAAAGACTCAAACCTCTTCTATTGAAATGATTGCATTAAAAATGAAATCTCATACTTTACCCGAGTCTATTACCTTGTCCGCATGTAGAAATATGGTTAAAACAATGTTGGGGATGACGCAAAGCAACAAATTAACAAAATTCTTCTCTCAAAAAATACAATTCATAGGCGAATTATGAATTTGTCTGCTGATATAGAAGAAAATGTGTGGAATGAACTTCAGAACTCAGAATTTGCTTTGCAAGCTGATGAATCAACTGACACTACCAATAAGGCCCAATTACTTACATTTATTCAATTTATTGACAGAGATCAAATCATAAATCAACTTTTTGGCTGCAAGGAAATGTCAGGCACTACAAAAGGTTAAGGGGACGTTGCGCGTAGAGGGTTCCTAACTCTTTAAAGTAATCATCAATTCTATGATTTTTAGTTTAACACTTTCTAGGTGTAGAATTTAATGCTCTTCGAATGGTCTGGTTATTTTCAACATGCAAAAAAATATATTCACAATATACAGGGGGATACGGGGGTATTCAATTTTGATAAGTCATAAATCAGGGTTCACACTAAAATTTTGAATTTGATTTCCCTGACTTTCCCTGACTTTCCCTGACCAAATCTGCAAATTTTCCCTGACCAGCGTGTTCGTTATTTTTGGTGTATAAAATATCTATTAATTATTATTGCCAGGCTATTTTACTATATCAACATTTAAATTATTGAAACTTACTTTAGAAAATTGTTCATCATCATGGATTGAATTTAAAAAATATTTTTTTTTTTTAGTAATAAGCCTATGACCTTACCCATAGCCATCAAAGGCACTGCCTGTTTTAGTTTTTCAAGAAAACAGTTTTATTTATACAAAAAGAAAATAAATTAAAAGCCTTACATTAATAGCCTAGGGTGAATTAGCGATCCACCTGTAATCACAAAAGATTATTAGTGGCATATTCATGATTCAAAATTCCTACTCAGCAAGAATTGATTTGTTGAATTAAATTTTTTGCTTGTACTTTTGCTTCTATTAAAGTCTAGATTTCAGCAAAATTTCTGGCTGGAGTAAGTTAAGATCTGTATGGATAATTATCTTTTTTCAACCTTTTTATTTATCTTCGGTCTTATTTCAGTTTAAACGCCTTCAGATTTACTTCATATCTACATTGGGAAGATGTCCATTTGTCAACATTTTTTGAGTGATTAGGAACTTTATGAATACTTTCATGAGACTCTTATAGAAAATTGTGCACCTGTTCTTTGAGAAATCAACTATGTTCTTGTCAGATGTTCCACTAAACATTGCTTAAGTTTATAGAAAACCCTCCCCCTTTCCACTGTCGCATTTCCATGCGAAAAATATCAGTCCTAATTGAATAAGATTTGCCACAATTCCGCATACATTGATCTCAGGTGCTATAGAAGAAAAAACTCATGAATATTTTGAAGACAACACCAAATCCAAAAAATATTTTGAATTTTAAATTCAAGGGTAGAATGCAGCTTCACTGCAAAGTAGAGGATAGTGCTTTTTCTTGCTCAGCAACAGAATCTGTGATTCAGTTATTGGTGAACAATGCCTCTAGCAATAAAACAAATCTTTGTTTCCCTTGTTGGCTGATGAAAAACTATACTAGGTTCCAATGATGAGAGCCATTGGACAGCTTGTACTTCAGAGGATATCTTTCTAATGATCTTTTCTGCCATTTGATTTGCACAGTCTGGCAGTTTGTCATGTAAATCTAATGCAAAAAGCTTTAGTTGTTGGTTTTAGCAGGCGTTTTACTGGACTTAGAAATCTTTCCATAATATTAAATACGAGACATTGTAAAATCTGTGAACAGAAATGAAACAAGGTTCAGTTTGACGTCCAACCACTGGTCGTTAAAGTTAAGTTTTTTTTGCTTGAAGTCCATTTATAAAAAAATAATAAATACCTTCACTGCCACAAAAAATCAAATTCCTTTGTTCCAAACCTGCAAAAAAAAAAAAACACCTCAAAAAGTATAATTCCCTAAAAAGAAAAATATAAAACAGATAAGTCATAAGTCATTACAGTCTAAAACACATCCATATACCAATCACCTTCAATCGGTAGGATGAACTTGAACAACCTCCACGAACAGAATAGGAAGAATATAGGTAATAGTTGAACTAAAAATAGAAGAAACAGGGATAGAAGTAGATGTATGGAATGTCATTCCTCGCCCATTCTTTTCATTCACTTATCAAATACATTCTCATATTCACCAATTATACAGTAAGGAAAAAAAAATATATCAAAAATATTGTACTATCTGGGATCATTCATATGTTTGGAAATTTACAAATTCCCGACTTTCATGGACTTTTTTTGAATTGCCCGACTTTCAGCATAGTTTAAAAACGTTTCCCTGACTTTCCCTGACCAAATTTTTTTTTCCCTGACTTTCCCTGACTTTCCAGAAAGGGAACTGTAAATGAAAAATCACGATAACCTTTTTATTATTTCATGCGATCAGCTATGAACTTTCGAGCAAGTATAGTGAAGAGAAAAAAATTTTTTGTTTAAATAAATTTTTGTATGGAGAACGGATTTGCCTCTGTGCATGGGAAAATTTCTAAATTTTCAAAGTTTCCCCATATGCAGCGGCAAACCCCTTGAATTTACAAAACATTTATTTAAACAAAAAATGTAAATCTTGCTTAGTAGTATATGATCTGAAAGTTTCATATTGATTGAACAAAAAATTAAAAAATTATCATGAATTTAAAAAAAAAAAAAAAAAAAAAAAAAAAAAAAAAAAAAAAAAAAAAAAAATAAAACTGGTGGCGTGAAACTTTTTTAATATTTACTCTATTGCAATGAAACTTTCACAGCTTGTGTACCTCTACAAGATATACATATTTTATTCAGATTAATATTTGGTATGCCCAACAGTTTTGATGCT
Organism: Trachelipus rathkii; assembly: GCA_015478945.1. Lineage (NCBI taxonomy): Eukaryota > Metazoa > Arthropoda > Malacostraca > Isopoda > Trachelipodidae > Trachelipus > Trachelipus rathkii. The sequence continues at coordinate 31,663 of JABUQX010033131.1, forward strand.
AATCACAAGAAAACTTTTGAAAACTTTGAAATGTTTCCCATGAGCAGCGACAAATCTGTTTCCCATGATGTTTTTTTTTCTGAAACAACTAAAATGTCTACCTTCCCCAATTATATACGCTCTGCAAATTTCAAACTGATCGTAATAAATAATAATAAGTTTTCATGGTTTTTTATTTTTGAGTTGGCAAATTTTTTTTTTAATTTGGTATCATGCACCATTTATATTCATCTGATAAGAAAGAAATTTTTATAGCTTTTACTCGCCAACATACACATCTTTTTATTTAGATAATTTCTGTACGCCCAATGTTTTGCTGCTACGGGGGGAAAACTTTTTAAAATTTGTTTTCCCATGAATAGCGGGCAAAGCGACGTTTGGATACAAAAAATTTTTTAATACAAAAGATGTATCTCCCTCAATTCAATTATACAGCTCTGAAAAATTATTTAATCGATATATAATAAAAAAAGTTATTACGATTTTTTTTTAGTTGCAAAAAAGAAAAAAAGAAAAAAAAGAAAAATTCAAATAATTGATGGCATGTAACTTTTTTACTATTCATCTGATTAGAATTAAATTTTTACAACTTGTAAAAATTGGCGAGATACATATTTTTCGCTTTATTTAAATTGGGTTAAGCCCCACGGTTTTGCCACTGCTCACAGTTCAACTTCTTGACTATTTTACTAAAAAAAAACTTTTTTTTACATTGAGCTGCTATTTCAGGGTATAACAAAATAAATCCAACGTCTTTTTATACTTTTCTTTTATTGTTTTCAATTTTGTATACATTGAACTGCATTTTGATGTATGATTCATGCAAATATAAAAACTTTTGGTATATTTCTGATAACTTTTAAATTTTATGGAGGAAAAAAAAAGTTGAGATATAGCAAAAAAATCAAAATAAAAAAAAATTTATCTACATATTGCTGCTATTTGAGTTATTTTATAAAACATATGCGTATGGCAAGTATTTCAATGAAATCCGCTTGCAAAACTCTTTTGTAGTTCAGCAGAAATTCACTGTTAAAAATTGCTGATAAAAATGCTGATTCATGATATTTGGGAAGAAATTACACAAATTTTAAACGTCTTTTTGCATATATCAAAACAAATATTGTGCAGAAATCTTTCTTCTTTTGAATGGTGTATAATTTATCCCAAAATAATTATATTAGTGTTGCTACGCGCAACGTCCCTTTAAGATATATTTGATATTTTACCTGACTATCTTGAAAAATAGAATTTTTCATGGAAGTCATACATCAGAATATGCACTGATGGTGCTCCATCTATGGCAGGCTCGATGACAGGTTTTGCATCATTAGTAAAACAAGAAAATCCAAATGTTATCCGAACTCAATACTATCTACGTAGAGAGGTACTAGTTTTGAAAACATTACAGAAAAAGTCGAGTTCAACAATTTTAAAAAAATCTATATATTTTTAAAATCAATCGATGTTTTGATATTCCTATAAGCAACTCTGCCAAATGTTGTTAATAAAAAATTGTCAAATTTACGATATTTTTATAAGCAACATTATTAGTTGTTTTCACATATTTCTTTTTACGTTCCAAAAATCAACAAGGTTATGATAAGTTTGGTTAAGTACACCGATTTACTGTGTATAATTAACAAACCTTATCATAACCTAAACTTAATGGGTCCTAAAACGAATTTAAACTAAAAAAAAATTTTTTTTAGATTGATCAAATTTATATATGAGAGGTTTGGCATCACTGTTTTAGTAATTTTACATGGGGCTGAAAAATATATAAAAAAACGATTATCAGAAAAAATATATATTTCGTCAGAATCTGTTGAACTCGACTATTACTAACATTACCAGTTGAATTAAAAGACATATTAGATCAAGTTGTTGAAATGGTTAATTATATATAAAAAGCAGACCGTTTAAGACTCGCTTATTTGAACAAATTTGTGTAGATATGGATTCCCAGAATAAATGCTTAATTTTACACACAGAAGTCAGGTGGCTATCAAGAGGAAAGGTTTTAAGTCATATACATGAACTCTAGAAAGAATTACTTGCTTTTTATGAGGAAAAAAAACACCAACGTTTCTGTGACTATTTAAGATAGAAATTTTGGATTTCTAGACTGGAATATTTAACAGAGATATTTACACATCTTAATAGTCTTAACAAGCATGCAACGTAAAAATGAAAATATTCTTACTTCAACAAATAAACTGATTGCATTTCAGAAAAAATAGCAATTTGTAAAACTAGAGTTAAAATTGTAACTTTGAAATGTTTTCATTACTTGATAAAACCAACATAAAAGAAATGACTCCTATTGAAGTTGAGCATTTGACAATTCTGGAAGAAAAATTAAACTATTATTTTCCATCACTGAACACAGACAGAAGATTATGACTGTGTCTGAAATCCATTCATAAAAATTTTACCTGATATTGGTTTGAACTTAAAAGAAAAAAAAGAATTGGCTTCTATTTCCAATGATTGGGGACAAAATCAAGCATGCAGAGTTACTTATTGATGCATTTTGAATTTCTTTTAGAGAAGAATATCCCTCGGTAGCTAAAAAAGCATTATTCATTTTGATGCAGTTTTCCACATCATATTTATGTGAACTGGGATTTTCTTCACTCACTAACATTAAATGTAAAAAAGAGAGAGACTTCATTGCATTGAAGATGAAAATGAGGGTCTGTTTTTCTGAAATACATCCAAACATAGAAAATGTTGAGAAAAACATCATGCCCATATTTCACATTGATAATTATTTTTTATTCACCGAACAAAAGCAAAATAATGTACTTAATAATTTTCTTCAGTTCAAATTTTTATGTTTATATGTAAAAATACTCATTTAATATATATATATATATATATATATATATATATATATATATATATATAATATATATATTTATATATAATATATATATATATATATATATATATATATATATATATATATATATATATATATATATATATATATATATATATATATATATATATATATATATATATATATATATATATAATATATATATATATATATATATATAATATATATATAATATATATATATATATATATTATATATATATATATAATTATAATAATAATAATAATAATAATAATAATAATAATAATAATAATAATAATAATAATAATAATAATAAGTGAACCACAAAATATTCATTTCTTGTAAAGTGCCATTGTGGTGGCCATTTTGACCAATGACCATGCCATTGACCATTTTTTTCAAATTGTAGATTTATAAGATAACACAAATCTGCTACACCATGAGTTGAAAAAGTTTGGGAAACACTGCATTAGAACATTATAAACATAAGAAATATAGAGACAGTAAGAAGCCCAGAGCTGGGCATTAAGTACTTTGAAAGTACTTAAGTACAAAGTACGAAGTACATAGTTTAAAAGTACTTCAAGTACTAAGTACTTTTATAAAACGTACTTAAGTACTAATTACTTGTCAATTAACTTAAGTACATTTTTAAGTACATTATTTTTAATGAACTAATTTTATGATTTATTTTTGATCTTTTTTGGTTTTTGTGATAAAATAACTATTTGGCTACCACCTCATAGTCTCATAGGGATTTGGGAACATTTATACTTTATACTGCTATTGACAAAACGAAAATCTCCAATGGCTTTATTTGACACGCTCGGCGTTAAATAAAATTAAAAATGAAAAGTTTAGTGTATAATATTCCTGTTACCTGAAAACATAAACATTACATGGTTAAACACATCAAGGGTAGTAACAATCTACCAGACTACCACCATAGCATTTAAAAAGCTAATTTAGTATTCCGGATGCAAGACAATCTTTCAAAAGTCTTGTCAGAGAGGAATGATCTTCTTGGTGTTTAAGTCAAATCCATGGAAAAAGAAGCGTCTTCAACAGGCGAGATGAATGGCAATGTTTCGTTTGTTGACAAATAAATAATTTTCTTATCAATGGGTGACTGATCGAGGCTCTTCAAGTTTCGATCTGTATCTTTCAGATATTCTAAAACTTGCATGTCTACTGACAAAAAAAATCCTGGCTGAATAGCAATATTTTTTCCAAAACCGAAATAGTCCTCTTCTTCACTGCTAGAGACAGTTTTGCTCACTGAAGAGTCTAGGGGGTTGACAAATCTCCATTCCATTCCAATATTACACTTATCTTCTTTCACAGCTTTCTCTTCTTGTTATAGCTAATGAATTTCATAGTGTCCAAACAAGGTGAACATGCTTATTAACGTTTGGAAATAAAAACGTGTTGCACTACTTGATGATTTTTCCAAATTGACGAAAGTTTAAATCTTTTTTTGAAAAATTTGAAAGAAGGCTTTGACAGGGACACAATACTTTACTGCCTTCGTATTTAGATTTGCAGTTGTTTTCTACAAAGTGATTTGTAAGTAATATTCACCATAATAAAAACTATTCTCCCCCTGAAGACGATAAATGTCGATTGAAAGCGGTGCCAATACATCAACATATTCAACAATAAATTCTATTTCAGTTGATTTGAAGGGTGGTAATTCAAGATGAGTCATCAATTGGGGAAGTTTACCTTTGTGTTTCACTAGCACTACCAAAGAGTCATACAATGAGTTCCACAGAGTACGACATGGCAAACGAAGCTGGCAGTCAAGGGCCTTGTTGATCACTTTGGCAGATTTTGGTCGACCACTTTTATTCAAAAGGGCAGTACATATTCCCATTATAGTGTGATTTATTGAAGCAAATTAAGGAATTGTTGGAGATTTCTTGGCATCAGTTGTTGCAACTAAACTTAAGAGTATGTGAAGCGCATTTGATATGTTTAGAGAGGTTGTACTGTAAGTCCTGATTATTCTCAAATTCGTATTCTTGTATTTGGAAGACACTATCATCGTCATTAGCCTCACGAGGGTCAGTCTCTTAAATAGTTTTATATTTCATTCTTTTACACAAAACTCTTTGTAGGCCTTTACAAAGTTTGACCCGTTTTTTAAAATATCGATTATCGATATTTTTTTATATATCAGCATCCCTACTGAGTAACAGAATGTTGAATTCTGTCTTTGTGTATGATTGTATCAAACATGATCAAACGCGTACGGCGTACCAAGCTTGTCTATAGCTTGCGCTTCATCTTCGCTGCACAACACGATCAAACACCTGCAGTGACATACTTAATAACATGTAATTATATGTTCAACATAACAGATAATAACGTAAAATGGTAACCTAAAATTAAAAAAAAATTTCTTTACAGATTCAGACCTGTGCAGTACTTATGAACTTTATTACTGGTTATGAAAAGTACTTAAATACTTATTTTAAGTACACAAAAAATACATTTGTACTCAAGTACTGCCCAGCTCTGAAGAAGCCACATGAGCCTATCGAGGCTGTCCCAGTCAACCCAATAGAATCAATCACCAAACATGCTCATGCAAATTCACAAAGCCCCATAGGGCTTGCCAATAGCTTACATAGTATACACAAAGTCTACAACGAAAAGAAAAAACTATAGCTTAAGTACATGCTAATCACACTACAGCTACAACTTAGTTATAGTCATAACATGAAGTTTAACCTTAATAACTACAGTAACTCAAAACCAGCCACTTTGGCTTAGTTAAAATATACCAAATGATACCCAAACCATCCATATACCTATCCAACCCTTTCTTAAATTTTGCAATCAATTCACACTCAACAACCTATTGTGGCAAAACATTCAAAAAATTAACAACCCTATTATTGAATGAATTGCTTTCCTATATCAAGATAGCATGACTTCTTAATTTTTTTACTGTGCCCCCTGGTCTCCCGTCCTGGTCTAATATGAAGAATTTATTAGTCTATGAATTATCAATAGATGTAAATATTTTGTAGACTTGTATCATGTCCCCTCTGAGAAATCGCTATTCTGCAGAAAACATTCCTAACTCCTTCAGCCTCTCCTGATAGCTCTTACCCTCAAACCAAGAAATCATCCTTGATTGATTGATTGATTGAGACTTAGTGCTGATAAGTGTGAAATTGGACAATCTCAGATGACATACTTATGTTTTGATGTGTCCGATAAGTTCCATGCTCCCTAATGAGGATAAAACTACCACTATTTGGAATAATCCGAAACCTAAGACTATTACTGATCTGAGTTCTTTCATAGGTAGCCTAAATTACTTTCGATCCTCTCTTCCTGGTATTTCTTAAATTGCTTCTCCACTTCTTTCTTTTCTCAAGGGTGCACCATAGTCTCAACAAAGTAAAACGCAATCCTGAGGCAGAAGCCTTTAAAATAGCCAAATTGGCCCTCAAAAATGCAATACATTTGGGTTTTCCTTCGACTAATGCTAAAATTTCCATTATCACTGATGCTAGTCAGACAGCCTTGCTGGTGTAATAATTTTTACAGAAAATAAAAAAAAAACAGCTGTTTGGATTTTACAGTTATCAGTTGAATCCTACTGAAATGTGCTACAGTATATACAGCAAGGAACTCCTTACCTTTGTTAAAACAATTAAGAAATTTACACACATAATCGAAGGTAGATGTGTTTTGTGATTATCTTTCAGTCACACAGTAACTTTAAAAAAAAGAGACTGATGCTAATCACTTGCTAGCAAGGGAGCTGTGGTACCTAACTTTCTTGTCTTAGTATGATTTGACTGTACATAATATTAAATTGGAAGAAAATAGTTGCAGATATTCAGAGTACAAACCCATATATAGTAATATAATATATATATATATATATATATATATATATATATATATATATATATATATATATATATATATATATATATATATATATATATAAATATTAAGTTGATGCAGGTAACATCCGCATCCGCCACATTATAAAGATCCGCATCGCGCTTTGCCCTGCGGAGGTTTATTGTCGAGATTTGATAAAGAAATTATAATAAAAATACTCGAGATGAATCTGAAACGCAAACTGTAAATGAGAGACATGGGACTCTACTAAACTGTGTAATGAGACTTTTGATCTCAGCATGAAGTTCAATAAGTTTGAGTCAACAGGAGTCACATTGAGATTAGGATGCCCAAAAAAAATCAGAGCTTCTACAGTTTCTGTATCCGATGTAATACCATTAAATCTCAACGCTAAGGAAGGCATTTGAAACCATCTACTCAAAATTATGGAAAATGATGAACGTTTTTTGAAAAAGACTGTGAAAAATGTTAAAATAAAACTAGAGCTAGAAAAACGCTTTCGCTCTGGGGAAATTAATGACCTTCAAACTACTTAGATCCCAGTTAAAAGGCAAGTTTTTTTTTTGGTAACACAATATTAGAAAACAAGTTAAAATGGTCACTTTTGTTGCGTTGGAAAAACTTCAAGCCGAACAGTCTCTACAATTTGCCACCCATTAAAAAGGAATGAAAAAGACGAAATCTACAGAACCCAATACCTTCTACAAGTTAAATCAATAACATATTCACTGGAAGAATTTCTACAGTCCGATTAGTGATGAAGAAAACACACGCATTACCCAAAAGATAGTGCAAATGATTGATCATCAAGAAAAAAAACGGCTAGATACAAGAGATTGATCCTATCGACCGTTGTGTGTTTAGTGGAACTAGAAAGGATTTAAAGCAAAATGTTAATCCACGCTTGGAGCAAACTTGAAGGAAAATACTTGGGCCCTGTCCTTTCAACTAGTGTTCCAAGGAGTGAGATTTAGCAATGTGGGCAATATAGGATGAAAGGAGGAGAACAGATTCTCAGCAGAAAAGACAGGAAAATTGGTGCTTGCTTTCTCAAGCACAACCTTCCTATATTTGAATTTCACAATACAGTGCAAAGTATATAAGCCATTGTAAAATCTCTTTCATTAGTCGCGAGGTTGGGAAAAGGTTTGCGTGGGGTGGCATTTTTGAGTTGGGTCCACCCCGCAACCCTGGGGTTGAACGATATATATTGAATGTTTAGATTGTGGCTCCGCCTGCCTTTCCCCCTCTCTCCTCTCGCACCTCTTTCCGCCCCTAAACTAGAGAAATATATATATATATGATATGATATATATATATATATATATAATATATATATATAATATATATAATATATATATATATATAAACATCCGCATCCGGATCCTCATCTACTTTAAATCAAACGATCCGCATCCGCAGATGCGGATAGTGAAAAAAAAATGACATCTGCTGCTCACTAATATAATAGATATATATATATATAATAATATATAATGTATATATATATATATATATAGATATATAAATATATATATATATATATATATATATATATATATATATATATATATATTTTTTTTTTTTTTTTTTGAGCAGTGACAGGACCCACCATGGCTCACAAAGCGGCCACATTGGGTTGAAAAAATCAACACCATGGGCGGTCCTGGAGCATACATATTTCAAAGCCAAAAAGAAGATTTGAATAGAGGAATGAAATATATTCATCAATTAAAATAAACAAAAACGAAACAAAAAGTACATCCTTGCATTATAAAGATCCTAGTATTACGTAACAAAAATCAAATATTATCGAAGAATATTCACTTGTTGAAGAAACAAAGTACTTTTTCTTCATATGAAGAGGCACTTATTCTGTAAAGATATGGGATAATCTTTAGAAGGTGTTATGGATCGTAAAGTAGGAAAATGACGGCGCCATAGAGTCCAGCTGGAAACAATGCAATGAAGATATGGCGAACAGATGCGGGGGTATGACTTCGACAAAATTTGCAAATGGGAGGGGGGTTCCGTAAACATATAGTGAATGTGAGTGATATTAGTGTGGCCAATACGGAGGCATGCAAGTATCACCTAGTGTAAGCGTTTTCGTCGGTGGGAGGAGAAAACCTTGTCGGAGAGCAGGATAGTAATCGGTTGATGGGAGGTAGCCTTGTCGAATGGCATCCGGGAGGTACCTGGAACAATAAGATGCGAAAAAAACCTTGCGTGCGAGAGCAGGATTGTAAATCGGTTGGATGGAAGGTAGGCCTTTCGAATGGCATCCGGAGGTACCTGGACAACTCTGAAATGAGGAGGTGGCCAGTTTGGCCTCTCTATCAGGCGATTTCATTGCCAGTTACCTCTACATGAGAAGGGGTCCAACATAAAATAATTTGTTTCTTGCGAGAATGGAGCAGCCGAAGAAATTGCTGCACAGCAGATACCATTGGTGTTTAGAAAAGGGTTTAAGCACTTGTAGCGCGCTGAGCGAATCTGAATAAAGACATAAGATTGATCTTGTTAAGATGAGAAATTCGAGAACGCGCAATCATTTAAGCCAGTATAATTCTGCTGTGAAAATTGAAAAGCATCAGGGGGAGTATGGGAAAAGTTTGCGATCAGAAGACAGCAGATGCGCCCACACTGTTCCCGGTTTAAGAGCCATCAGTAAATACTGGGTAAACTCATCATGAACTGTGGAATGAGACCGAATGATGCCTTTAACAAGCAGCAGAATGGCTTGATTGGAAGAGAGAGTTCAGAGCCAAGCAAATGGGTGGAGCGGGGAAAACCAAGGTGTGTACCCTCATCGTGAGAAAGGCAGCACCTGTTGAAAAGGGATATTAAGGAAATTAAGGATGTTATGAACCGTGGTCGCAAAATGGCCAGTAATTAGGATTCGGAGGCACCTCCTGCAGAATCGGTTGTCAGGGAGGACGGTATTGCGGTTTGAAAACGAAGATAAACTTGAACACATATTGTATTCTCTTCGAAGAGAGAGTGGATCACATCGGATTCAACTTCAAGGCTTACCCGGGCTGACAATCGGAAGGCTCCAGTGGAGATACGGATTGGCTCGTTTTGGATGGGATCCAACAGATGCAGTAGAGTAGGGGAGGCCTGACCAATAGCTACACAGCCATAGTCAATGCTTCGATCGAAACTAGGGCGATTATATAGACGTAAAAGGACTGCGAATCAGAGCACACCCAAGATTTTGAGACGAGAGACGTAACAGGTCAAGGGCGCGATGACAAGTTTTTTCAGGTGTTTAATATGCGGTGCAATGTTAAGTTGGTCATCTAGGATGAGCCCTAGAAATTTGACCTGTGAAGTTACCGGAATGGGGCGAAAACCCATATAAGGTTAGGTGCGCTGGAAGAAAGAAGGTGCAAGTTCTTCGATTCCCTTGTTTCTTAAAAAAAAGAAGGAGTTGTCCGCGAAAACCGGAAGCGAATGGGTTAGAGGAGGATTCCCAGTTTGCTCCACGTCGGTGTCGTAAGCTTTCAAGGTCAAAGAAGACACCAAAAACCATCCCACCTAGTTGAGAAGGCTTCCCGATGTCATGGTCTAGTTTGTAAACAAGGGGTCACGCGGTCGAAGATTTTTGCGAAAGCAAACTGGAAGTTTGAAAAAAGCCTGGTGACTCTTCAGAACAGGGAGAAAGCGGCCTGAAAACAAATTTTCACCATTTAATTTACAGGTAGGCAGAGGTCAGTGGAAAGTGGTCTTGGTTATCCGCCAGCTTCGGAACTTTTCCAGGTTTGGGGGATAGGAATTGAAAAAGTTGTAGTCCAAATAGATTGGGAAAAGAGGATTCGATCCAGATTCTGTTATATAGATCCAAGGTCAAAAATGCTGATGCCGAGGGATGTATATGACGGAGCATGATACACGAGATCATGTCTGGACCAAGAGCACCGTCTTTGCTACTCGCCAGTGCAGGTTTGATACTCTGCAAGTGGAAAAAGAGGACGGTTTTAGGTATGATCTTCCCCTTTCGCTGTTGAAAAGTCTGGAGTGCAATGTTTTCAATTTTCAGTTTTGAAAGGGCTGCAGTGTAGCGGAATGAACTCGAATGGCTAGCACAAAGCTATAACCGAACGCATCCGCTACCACCGCAGGAGCGGAGATCGTATCCGTATATCAGGCCCAAACGGAGGACTGTGGGTGAGGAGTTATTGGAGCTGTGGTAGTGTAGGTATAGGATTTTTTTATGTATGTCTCATAATTTACTGGTTTTATTATTTTTTTAGGCTTTTGCTTTACCGAAAGGTGACGAGATATTTCTGTGTAACTTTCCACACTAAAGGAAGGGGAAGTTGTGGAGTAACAGGTCGAATGCAAGTTCGAAAATATTTTTTACGCGTTTGACGATTAACTCGCCGAGATCTCGCCGCGGCTGCTTTTAAAAATAATCATGGTTTGGGGTGGGTACAGGTCTTTTTGTATTGCCTGTAGAGTTTCTGCTTCTCTCGGGTGGGTTGGGCGCACTCTTGGGACCACCAAGGGTTGCGACCGCCTGCCTGAGGAAGACTGCGTGGGATGCAAGCTTCCACTGCCGAGATGACAACTACTTGCTGGAAGAAGCAAAAGCATCATCAACAGTCGGAAATCGGTGATTGAAGGGATAAAGAGTGATAGCTGTGGCCTGATATAAAAAGGAAGCCCCACTCCGCTCGCAATCATAACGCCAGCTGAGTTGGGTTTTTGCATTGGCTTGGAACAAGCTCATTTATGCTATTGGGTAATGATCACTGGCGAATAAATAATCAAAGCGGAAACCAGGTAAACGATCCCGATAAGGAATGGGAAGCAAAGGAAATAAATCAATACAAGAAGAAGTGTGGTGTATTCTTAACGTTCATAGTAGGGGAGTCCTGTGATTAAGGCAGTCCTAGGAAAGGGGGTAGAGAGGAGATCTATTAAGATGCTTGGACTTAGATGAAGTGACAGAGTTGCCCCATAAAGAGTGGCGGAGGTTAAAGTCACCTAGTATAACAACCGGAGTAGGAGCTGTTTAAAAAGATCAGCTAAGTCGACCTTAGTAAATTCACTACTCGGAGCTAAGTAATTGAACATATAGTAATGTCGGACTGACAAGTGAATTCTTTGCCGCTACTGCATGAATTTGGGTTTTGGAAGGACTGAATAAATAGGGGATAGAATTTGGTGAATGAGTATTCTGCCCCTCCCCTATCATTGTCACCTCTTCTATAGAAGTTAACGCGATTTATATTCAGATGGTTGAAAGAAGTCACGATACATAGTCGAAAGTTCTGCAAACATATATATGCACTTTGGTGAACATTATGTTTATTAGTTGGAACAAGTTCTTCGAAATTAGAGTTTTAGTAGCCACGACAATTCCAGTGAAGGAAAGTAGTCATGATGAGTTATGAATATTATGAAGGTGGTCTATTTAGAGACAAATTTGTCTCTATGTGACCTGGGGTAATGGTTAGAGGTGGAGTCAGATGGGGGAGGAAGGTTGAGACGGGGGTGCTCGGCCAAGGAGGGGAACAAAAACCTGGGGGAAAGGGTAGTCATAACCAGAGAGACTTTAGATTTATGTTGTATACCTCTTTTAGGGAGGCAGTTTTCAGAGGATTTGGATAAAGAGCTTCACCATGAATGCAGAATTAAGTTGAGTTCAACCAAGTCCAACTTATTAATTGGACTAGGTTGGTCATACGAAGAGCAACCAAAATGCTTCCCCTTCCCCTGGGAGTGGAGGCAGTATCTGCCAAGTAAGCAGATCATAAATAAACGTGTAAAGGGAGGTGAGGTGATGCCATGGAACTGGGGAAACGGGAGATGTTCCGGAAAGGTGCATCTTTTTTGGAGGAGGAGTTGGGTCGCGAATTAAAGGTTCCAATATTGGGAGATCGTTGGATGGACAAGGTCCGATACTGGAGACTTGCTAGTAATCGTCGTGGGAGTGATGTTGGGAGGATTGAAACGCATTTAGTAGGAATGGGGACCGCTGGGTCTTCCCTTCATTGCCTCCAATAGAACCACAGAGCGCTTAGAGCGTTTGCGTAGACAGTCTTCTCCATATCGCCTTGCTCGGAAAGCGCAAGAGGAAGTTATTTAGAAAGAGGATGGTCATCACATCAAGCTCCATTTGGAGCGTGTCCATTTATCTCGTTAAGAGTATAAGAATCCCTTGGGGGAAGCGCTGAGAATGGGAAAATTCAGAAGAAAGAATTATAGGAAGACTCGGAAGAGGTAGAATTATCCTGCAAACTATTAGAGGGTTCATTGGTAGGCTGTTCGATAGCTGCAATTGCTTGGGTACAATCTATTAAAGTAGTTGATTTTGTCCCTTGAGTGGACTTATGGCGAGGTCTGAGTTACATTTATTACGTCTGGGGTTAGTGTGTTTTTGTTTAAAAATTCGGACGCTCTGTATTTTAACGAATAACCTTTAGCTTGGCGATTATTCTTTTCTTTGGCGTTTTGGTGGACATCTTTTCAGGAATTTGAGTAACGGTGGGAGGCGAATCAAAGGACAAAGAGACGTCCTCTTACATAAGTGTTGGGAGAAAACTCATTGGTAGGCATGGACAGGTGTCTTGAAAAGAAGTGGTATTCCAAGATTTGTGTTGAAATGAACCAGCTCAGTTTCATTGGCATGGTTTGTTGAAAGGTTAGCTACTCGGATAGGGTGGTAAATGGCTTTTGGGAGCAAGAAGATTGAGGCAAGGGCTGCTTTTGTTCAGATTGAGGAGTCGGTAGCGTGTGGGCAATACAGCAGATAAGATACAGTAGCTGCCTGAGTTCCGCTGGGATTTGGGAGGAGTTCTACTGGGAGAGTTTGGTGTGGGTGGATAGCACGCTGAGGAGAGGGGGCAGCAGTGATTGTGGAGTAGGATCGCTTTGGTCTTATAGGATACTTTTTTCGATCAAGCTGGCGTGATGATCTCTCGCTGCTCATTTTGTGCGTAATGGTACATAATTCCAAAAGCTCCCTGTTCAAACAAGTAAGATGGGCATTTGAAAGAAAGAAGTACGGTGGGGGCCTCCCACAGTTCTACAGTAGGGCGTATTTCACAGGAGTGTGAAATTGGGAATTTTCCGCAAATTGGGCAGATTTCATCGATCCCTGCAGATATTTCGGGGATGACAAAAACCGTCTGGACTTTGAAGGCAACGTCTGGGTCGAGGGACAACAAACGTGCGAAAACATGGGGCTTGTAAAACCTTATTTGACCTTTTGTAGGATGGATGAGGGGTAATTAAAGCGTCGCAGTAAACGAGGATTTGGTTTGTCAGGAGTGTCCACGGCGAGGGGAAATCTATAAACGTTTGAACGGACAAGTCTTTCTGTTGAAGATTTCCCATGATGACAGCTGGATCTTCGTCTTTCTGCTCATAACAGTAAATAGTGCCTTTAGCATTGTGTTTCTTATTTCATCGGCGAGTAGAAATAAGGATTATCTGCGACGAGACGTTAAGGAGACAGAATAGACACTTTGATTTCGGGTAGGCGCTTGTACCAACGAATGGACCCATTTCTCATGAATGTGACTGGAGGTCTTCGACTACTAAAAATTTTCAAGTGCATTAACTGATAAAAATGGTTCTGTGCTCAGTAAAGAGCTTTGGAGGTAGTGATCGCAGTATGTGATACATCGGAATGATGTATCTGCTGACATTCTGGAGGGGGTGCAGGGCATATGACGAGGTGACAACGAATGAGAACGACTTCTTTGTGATACGAGGGACTAACCGCGGACAACCTTGCGGGGGGGATGCCCCGATCCGTCTGAAGCACCTGGGGTGCAGAGGGCGTGCCAGGCGACTCGATCGCCGAAGACAGGCAGAGGCCTTCCAGGTGAAGTGGGGGGAGACACGGCATCAATGTTCGAAGTGCAATCAAAAGAGTGAGTCCATTTATCGGTCCAGGTTCGGGAATCTTTAAATACCATCAGGTTCCGAGGCTTCGTTAGGTTATCCATGTGTATATTATATTCATATTAAATCAAAGGTGTCCCCCTTCATGGTGTCGAGCCCTATGAGGTTTTTGCCCCCCGTAGGACCGCGCTAAGCGGCGGGGAGTCTCTTTATAATAGATGTTCCAGAGGGGTCAAGGGAAAAGACCCAAAACCTGGTGGCTGGGTTACGTGTGCACCGAAATCACGAACAAGTTGATTGTGGTCACACCCCTTCAGCACAGAAATGGGACGGCCAGATGCCCCCGTTCGCGTAAGGAAGGGTGTGCATTGGCCGTTCATTCTACCCTCTCTGGAGGAAGGGGGGGAAAAATGCCGCTTCTTCGCTCAAGAACGCTGAAGGGCGGGCGGTATATCCCGCCCAACAGCATCCCAGAGAGCCCCCAACCACTACACGGTGAGCGACCGACTGGAGGGATATATAATATATATAGATATAATATAATATAATATTATATATATATATATATATTAATATAATATATATATATATATATATATGATATATATATATATATATAATATATAGATAAAAAGCTAACCACAAAATTTTTGTATATTAGGTATATCCAAAAGTATTTGAGAGGTACATGTACAGTGGTGATGGATTCTGCCTCATTACTATTTTTAAATAATCATTTAATATACTTCTTGGTAAGTGCAGATTTATTAACCCTTACAGTACACATCTAAATTAGAAAAATCACTTATAAATGAGTGACACTCATATATGAATGTATGCTGGAATTTAGCATTCAGGTTGGTAAATGAAAAATTATATAAAATCCTTGGCTGCAGACAGATAATGTACGCCTAATTCTCTGAGGTTTAAAAGTTTGCTGATATTGGAGAAAAATGCTTCTACATTTTTTTAAATTTCAAAGCAATCCAGCTACAAAAGTATACTGCCACGGCCATCGAAGCCTATAGCAGCAGCAGATGCCATTTTTTTTTTTTTTAAATTTGTATTTTCATCTGACAACTCAGTTGTTTCAAACGATTTTGCTATGGGAGATGCTTTGTCAGAAGCGGAATTTACTACAGTGCATAACTCAAATTTTCATTCTGAATATTACTACATAACATGACTCCACCCGCTCCCTGCCACCCAAAAAACAAAAAAAGCTATATTTTACAGCATACCCACTCATATTTACAATATTTCGATAATTAATAAGCGAATTAAGGATGGTTCAAATATATAGTCTTAAGAAGCTCATTTCAATGGAATATAGAATTTACTGCTGATTTAAATGAAGAACTCAATAGTGTCAGAACAAAATTTACGGTGTTAAGAAGATAAATCATTATTACCTTTAAAACTTAAGCTTTAGTAAATCTCAAAATCATAATCAGAGTCCCAACTATTTGAAGTTTAGTACTACTATTAAAAACTATATAACATTCAGCATTTCAGAATGGACTATATCACTATAGAAAATATATGTAAATGCCATTTAAAAAATATTGCTTTACTCCTTCCAAGAAAAGAAACGCTTTGCCTTTTCAAAATACGCTTCATGCTTTCTTAGCAGATTAATTTTTTTCTAGAATAGTTTTTCACATGTATTTTAAATGTCCCTACATATTAAATGTTTTGCAAGAATTAGTAAATTTAATCATTGCTGAAAGATGATGATAATAAATAATAATAATAATAATAATAATAATAATAATAATAATAATAATAATAATAATAATAATAATTGAATTGAAAATGATTTATTCAGAAAATAACAAAATACATTATTAAGTTTAACGTTATTTGTAATATTTAGCTGTAGTGAATACAATAATCTCTTCATTGGTTCATACTAATATCATGAAAGGAGGGCAAACTCTATTTATTCAACCACATGTAATATGTCCTTTGAGCCCCAAATCAGTACAAATAAACTTAAAAATATATAAGTAATGTAATAATTTAAAGTAATTTAGACTTAATTGTAATTGCAGAAAATTTTCACAGTTTAAAGATCACATATTAGCGAAATATAATACAATCAGCTATCTATAAAGTAGTCAAACTAATAATATTGACCTTATGCAGTGCTATTTTAGATTTGTATTTTTATAGGCAATGAAACTTATAGTACTACAATTTGAAGAACCTGCTAAACTAATAAATATATAATAATGAAACATTAATTAAGAACATAAAATAATTAGTAATAATTATATTAAAAATTAATAATATATAATACTGAACATAATAATATATAATAAATAATAATAATTAATAATAATAATAATAATAATAATAAAATAACAACAACAACAACAACAACAACAACAACAACAACAAAAACAAAAACAAACAACAACAACAAACAACAAACAACGAACAACAAACAACATAATAATATATTATAATAATTAATAATAATAATAATAATAATAATAATAATTAATAATAATAAATAATAATAATAATAATAATAATAATAATAATAATAATAATAATAATAATAATAATAATAATAATAATAATAATAATAATAATAATAATAATAATAAATATGAATTGTAGTGATTTAAAATAGTAATTTAACTAACAATTCTAGCAATATTTAAGAGTAATAATAATAATAATAATAATAATAAATAATAATAATAATAATAATAATAATAATAATAATAATAATAATAGCTAGATTTTAACAACAGTTAAAAATCTCCTGAGCGCTTTATCTTATTTAAGTATCCTATATTTAGATTAATCAGTTTTTGTATTACTCGTGTAATATAATATCTTATATATATTTCTGAATTTTCTACTGTAATGATGCATTGAGTTGTAAAGTTTTGAAACCATTTTTCATATGTGAATGCTTGAGTGGCTTTTTACCATACACAAATAAGGGAGCGATTAAAACAGAATCTGAAATTTATCGTATTATATTGATTCCCGTTGTATCAGACGTATCCTTCATTTGTAATATGAAGAAAATTTGCTAAGAAGAAGTTGCAAGCATTGTTGTGGATAATTTTATGTATTTCTTTTAGTAGTGATATATTTGGTAGGTCTTTAAACTGCAATATCTTTAGTTTTTCTGAACAGGGGTTGTGTATGACTGTAAAAGTCTCTCATATTGCTAATGAGGCGAATAAAGCGTTTTTGAATTACAATTACAGGATGGATTACTGAGTTACTTGTGGTTCAGTGGATAGGAAGACATTATAGTAAATGGGGTTGGGTATATCAATGCGTAGTATATTTTTCTAAGAATGAAAGGAGGTACAATACATTTTAATTTTATTAGCACATACATGTATCTAGCCAGCCTGCTACCTAGGTTGTTAACATGTTCTTTAAATGTCAGTTTGTCATCGATTACTATTCCCAGTAATTTAGCATTTGAAGCCCTATGAAGTTCCACTTCGCTAATTTTGATATAATAATAATAATAATAATAATAATAATAATAATAATAATAATAATAATAATAATAATAATAATAATAATAATAATAATTATTATTATTGTTTGCTTTTTTGTTTGTTTAATTTTTTCTTTTGGCAGTAATATTGTTGAAATGTTTCTTATTAGGTAATATTTTATTCTTAGGAATATTGGATTTAAGGGTTAATGGTAAAAATAGTTTCTACCCTTCAAGTATTTTGTAATTTTTTGCACATACGCTACTTTTTTTTTATTCTGGGGTGTATTCCTGTAGTGGCTACTGTGGAGTTGCATCATTGAGATATTATAAATATACCTGTGCTTTTTTAAAACCATTTAATCATTCAAAGGAAATCTATCTTTGTTAATCTTTAAAATTCCAAGAGAACAAAAAGAATAAAAGAATAGTTCAAGTAAGTATTGTTAAAACATGTTGTTTTAACTTATATTAGTTTAGATTTTTTTCTATCTACATGCAGAGGTGTCGTCAGTGCTGCGCTATAGTTCAGGTTGTGATAGCGTACATTCTTTGTTGGTCTAAACTATAATATAGATGCATCGTCTGACAGGAAAGGGGTGTGAAAGAGGAGGAGTAGAGGTATGATGTGAAAGGAAGTGATTGAGGTATCTCCTGGTTTTCAAGAAGTGATGGCGAGTGGAGCAAATGAGTATATGAGGGTAGGAAAAACGAAGTAGAGTGGTGGTATAAGATATGGAAAGCGAAAAAGATGATTGATATAATAACCTGGTGAAGTGGAGACCTAAATAAGTAGGAGAAAAGAGAATTGTTGTGTGAGGAAACGTGTATGACAAAATCGATTTTAATTGGAAATAAAGAATGATGAGGATAAATTAATATATGAATCTTTGATCTAATATACCTTCAGGAGAAACAACGTGAAAGATATGATATAGAATACTATAAATTTTTACTTATTTATAAATGAGGCGATAAATACAAAGATGAGAATATGTTAATAGGTATGAAGTGATTGAAAGTCAGTACAAGTATAGAGCTAGGTAGGTTTTGATTTAGGGGCAGGGATAGGAAATGATGCGTACAATTTACATAGAAGTGCGAGTCATTACTTACTTTGATACCACAAATCAGAGACAGCTTTCGTTTTAGCATATGTGGGTCGGCATGCTTTTGGATTCAAAATCTTATAAGAGATCTGCATAATAAATGTGTTGAGGAGTTAAGGAGTTGCATAGCCTAATATGAACAAGAAAGGGTGGATGGTACTCTCACAGAATATAAGAAAGAGAATATGAAAAATCATAGAAAGTGTAGGAAGTGAATTGAAGAAATAAGATAGTTCATCCGTGCTAAGAACAATGTTGTGAGTCGATGAGATGAGTATCTTTGGACTACAAGCCTCATGCTCAAGAAGGAATAACTAGATATTCAGAAGAGAAAGAGAGTAGGGATAGGTATGATGCTAGCAGGTGATTACCATGTGGTGAGAATATCAGGAAGAAGTATTTGTAGGTTGCGGCGGAACTGAAAGTAAGAGAGCGTCGTTTTCAAACTTTTTGAATTGCGACTGTTGTGTTGTACCCCTTTATATAACGCGAAAATAATTAGGCGTTCGATGTGTTACTCACTTATAGGCCTATAAACCTTATTTTAACTGGCAGTATAGTTAACTAATCCCAAAGTGATGTAATGTAATATAATAAAATCATAAATTAATTTAATAATTTATAAATATAATAAGACCGCATTTGCTTCAGAAAACCTCACATTCACGTTGATACACGATCATACAATGGCAAGTGATCGTGAGCCTACTTCTGTGGCCGTACCCCCAAAGATATCACTTTGCGTACCCCCCAGGTATTGCCGATCCCCACCTGTTGGAACCACTGCTGGATTATTAGGAAGTAGGATTGGATCATAATTAGGAAATCTCAAACGGATAAAAAACGGGTCGTAATGTTAATTGGAAAAAGAACAGATGATGAAATATGAATAGATATGGATATATATGGCCTTGAACTCAGGCAATTTCATAATAGTGTAGATGTCAGATGTAAGACCATAAACCACAAACAAGAGATAGAATACTGACCAGAGATATGTCGGTGAAATAGGGGATACTTGGATGTAGAAGAATTCATCGCCGTGAAGATATATACTAGCCTTAGTGGCTATGGTAGTATAAATTTGAAAGGGATAGATTAGAGGACACGAAGGAATTTATAGGAAATATGGATTAAAGGAAAATATGCGCCTCGGTATGTAATTTTTACTAATATCAGCAGTTTTTAATAATAGATTAAAAATAGACTACCGTGATAGATCTGGGAAATAGACGAGTATTAGACTAGCATAGAGAATTCTTCATCTCAGAGAAAATGAGAGGATACTTGTTGAAAAGCAAGAAAAAAATTCAACTGGAGAAAGATTGTTGATGGCAAGTAGACGGCGATATAGGTAACAGATAGAATTTAAGAATAGAGGTTTGCAGTCGCCTATAATAACGTTGAAGAAGAAGGCAGATAAATGGTGGAGGAAGAGGATAGGAATGATCAAAGGAAACAGCAGGAGATTAGAAAAAAACTGAGAGAGTAACTGAAGAAAAAAAAAATGCATGCAAGAATAAAGAGAATGGAGAGTGTATGATGTGAAAGTATTAAGTAGAGCAGGAAAAGCGTTGATAATTAAAAGGATGGAAGTGAATTTTGGCCAATTGAATATAGAATACGTATAAATAACGTTAACCTTTATTGCACCTAATATTGCAGGCTTGAATAAAGTATACGGTAGCTTGTCTGTCTCGTGTGCGTTGGGCAATATTAGTGTGGGTATAGATAAAAAAAATTGGAGTGAAGTTAAAAGAAATTGATAACTGGGAAGCGAATGATAATACATAATAATGATTAGAGGACTATCTCTTAGGTGAGTGATTACTAAAAAAAAAATTGAAGAGAGAAGAAATGGTTTGTAAAGCAAGAGATTAGGTATAAGCAAGCAGCAGGTTTTGAAAGAGTGAGGGAGAGGAATTTAATTACTTGAAGTCTCCAACTTGCTTCAGGTTGAGTATTTATACTATGTTATGGAGTGTCACTATATAATATCTAAATATTTAGTCGGGGAGGGAAGTAATTCTATTTAGACAATTATGTCAAGTATCTTAATTAAACAAGGAGAATGCTATAAAATAGGATGCCTAATTGATTTTCTCCCTACAGAAGCACAAAGAGTCAGTTGTACTTTGGGAATTTTACAAAAACCGTTTTTATCATTCAAAAAAGACTCGCCGAGAGAGCAATGTATGACAAGGTAGTTGGGTGATTAACTGAGGAAATTAGAAGTGTTAAAAGTAATAGAGCTCAGCATTATTTATAAGAGAAAGAAAGGAGATTTTAATAGAATTATGTGAAACATCTGTAGATGATTTTTTGTTTAGGTGGTCTAAACAATTTATGGTATGAAGTTTATAAAAGGTATGAAAAGACGTTAGACAGAGAGTAGAGTTCAAAAGACTGTTTGGGGTTTTAAAGATTATCTATAGGGTAACTATTACATGATATAACGAAAGGTGTAATGTGTGTGTTTGGAATAAGAGAAATATATGGAAAGTATTAAGTGTTTCGCATAAAGAGATTTTCCTTTGGTGATAGGGAGAGAATGAGGGAGGTAAGAAATTTGGACTTAATATAGGAAGTTTAGCGGCTAGCTGCCTTAGAAGAAATGATCATTCAGCGCGATGTTTGTTATTCAGTGAAGCGGCGTAATTTGTTAGAAACCTTCTCATCATTAGTTCACTCGCGCCTTGTGGAAGATCGGCTAGATAATGCTAGCTGCCATTAATCATTCTTCTCTTTCAGCCAGATAAAGTTATAAAATAGATATATATTATCACATTCTTTTTCCCCAATATTCGTCGTTCATTCTAAAGCTGGTTCTCAAAAATGTGAAAATTTAATAATATAGTTTAATAGTTTAAGAATTAGAGTTTATAAGCACGTTGAGAGAAAAAACCTTCTTATAAAAAAGCTTAGGTAATAAATTTCAAATGCAATTATTGAGATTTAAAGGAAGCGTAAAGAATAAAGAATGACAAAGCAATAAAAGAAGATTGAATGACAAAGACTTATAGTAAGGAAATAAAGGAAGAAGAATTAAAAGAGAGATGAATAAATAAAAAAGAAATAAGAGAGAATTTTATAAGGGTAGGTTTTCAAAAACTAAAATTCATTTTGAATGTTTTTTTTTTTGTGTTAATTTCTTTTTTTAGGGGGTTGTGAAAGTTAAATATTGATACATGTAACCTAATACGAATTATAGGCGTTTTCGTATTATCTCGATTGTTTTTAAGTCGATAGTTTTAAATGAAAGTTGTTTAAAAACTGGATATTAATTTTAATAACTTATGTTATATTTAAGAGTACAAGAGAGAATTTCTTTGGAATCAGTTATTGCTGTCACATGCGTGTCGTGCTCGAATTTATTGCGAAAGTCATCGGTTTTGAAAGATAGATAGATATCCAAAAGTCCATGAAATCTCTCAATTTTGAGGAAATGATAGATTTGCCTTCTTATTATAGAGTCGTCGTTGTCTCTTTGATAAGAGAGAGTTTTGTTCGAAAGTCGAAAGACATCTTAAGGTCGAGTGTAATCTCTAGCCGCGCTATTGCTTAGCGTTATATTCTTTTATTATACTCTGGGCTATTATATTGTGTGTGATATCCCTAAATTTTCTGCTATGGAAGTTGAACATTTTTTGTGATCTAGAAAATACGGATTCTCCCTTTATTACTATCCAAATATATACGTGTGGAAACATTCCAAGTTAATTCTCTGCTAGTCAGTTTATGGTCAACTCGATATTTTTTTCATACACCAGTTAGTTATGTTTGATATTGACAGATGTTTTTTCTAGTATTTGAGCGTTGTATCTTTTAATTGAATTTTTGTGGATCTTTTACACCAAAATTTCCAAATTTACTTTGATTCAGACTTTTTTTCGTGTGAGTGGTGAGCGAGCGCATATTATTGAGAGAAGAAAATGTTGTTGTAACAAACATATATTAGTTAAATCGGAATATATAATTAATTTTCGTTCTCTCTAGATGTAGTACGTAATTTTGTATTGAGGCAATCGTCTCTCTTAAAACAATTTGTAATAGGTAATTGTATAGCTAAATAACATAATACTTGTGCTCATATACATCAGCCAACATAATCATCGACACACATTCATAACCTATTTCGCTTTTTACATAATCTTTCACAAAATTATAATATTTCCTTTGAAAGTCTGATGGAATTTTTTTGTATGGGTAGGTGTCAAATCCTGAAAAATCCAATTAGATTGTTTATAGGTTGATATTTCGTATTATCTTTTTTTAAGTGAATTTTAAAATCGGTTTAATTTTATTTTTAAAACTGATAGGTAACAAAGACGTCCGGCGGATAATATTGTTAATTCGTTCATTATAGTTCGAATATTTCTCTTTGAAGATGTCAAACTTTTTAAATGAAGTTGTCCATAAACTGGAAAATCAATTTATAAAGGATTTATGTATTGTTGTTTATAGTAGTAGTGTGAGTAATTTAGTGTTAAAATCATTAAATTGTCAAGTCTAGAAAGAATACAAGATATATAGTTCTAGGATTAATTATTTGTTTTATTTATTATTATATCTCACTACGTAGATTATTGTGTGCTTGATTTTGGTATCATTGCTAATGGCAAAGGTGTTACTTATTTGCATAGCTGATGCACTTTATGCGGAACTTCATAAATAAATTCAATATAATTTAATATTTTGTTGTATAAAATAAGTTTTCTTATGTTAGGATGTTACCTAGAGAGTTGATATTGTGAGGGCATGTATATTAATTTTAGTTTCATAACTGGAAATTACATTATTGGGTGTTTTAATTCGTTTATCGTTTTCTTCTTGGTTGTAAAAGCTAAACATTTAGGCGCCTGTAATCCAGTATATAGTGTCTGTCCATTTCTTGTGGTACGTTTAGTTTATTATCTATATTTCTTAGCGGATATTGACGTTTTGTGTGAAATGAGATTGATTCAGAAAACTGGAAATCAATTAGTATAAAGTATAGGCTTTGATGCATCTAGTGACACTGTTCTTTTTTAAGATAATGAGTGTCGTAAATTATATATGATTATTGAGTTTACCTTTGTAATAGAAGATCGAATTTCTATTGTTTAACATAGCTTCTTATAATTTGTGTTGATAGTTTTACGAATTTACTTATGAAAACGTAAGTATTTTTGAATGAAAGGTGTATTCCAAACCTGAAAAAATATCAATTAGGTATATTTTAGTTAGTTAGATTTATAGGGTTGTTTTTTTAGAGTTGTTAGTAAATAATATTAATAAATATTGAGGTAGGTATAATATAACCTGTAGTCCGTATTGCAGTATGTCTTTCTTTATGGAGCTGTCATTTGTATGTTTTTTATTTCTCGTAAATTGAACTGTAGATAGTACAACGTTAATATTGAATGGATAGGTCTTCAAGATTGAAAAATAATTTAATATGATCATTGTTGATTAAATTTTTTTGCTGCTAAGAAAGCAAGAAGAGTAATTTTTCTGATATAAACTGACATCTGTCTTGTTTTGAAACTCTTATAATTCTGGGAAATGTTCATAAGATAGCGTGAGTTTATTAACTATTTTATGTTTATAGTGATTAATACAGGTGAAAGTAATATTGTCATGATTAAGAAATAATTTGCACTGTACCTAGTTCAGGTATTTGCAGTTCTTTTCTCTTTTTCTGTTCCTGAATTTTTTTTGTGATATTTTGGTCGTCGTGACTCGCTGTTATATGTCGCGAGTTGATAGTTCGGTCTCGGAGGATAAGCCGAAAAGTGTCTCTCAGTTACCCTGGAAATAATTTGGATAGCATGCGTCTCTTTAGTGTAGTACGCTTCTCTCCCCGCTTACCCCATCTTTTAAATGTTATTAATGAGATAATTATTGTATATGTCTTTATATACTCAACAAGTCCATAATAATTCTATAATTAATTATTTTCCTGTCATATGTGTTGATATAATGCTCGCATTTTGTGGAGTTGACGATTTTTTTGATTATATGGTGTTCAATAAATACTGGAAAATCAATTTTAATGATTTTTGTTAATTTAATAATTAGTTTTCTCTTTTAGAGGTATATGGAGTTTGTGATGAATACTTATAATATGAAGAGTTGTGCACCTAGAATACAGAATATTAACAGATTTCAATTACTCTTTATTGTCATGTATATCATATGTGAGTGTAGTTGATGGAAATTCGGTCTGTAAATTTACGACTTAATTCTGAAATTGATGGTGATTAATTTAATAATTTGAGTGAATTCAAACTATGAAATGAATTTTAGTTAATGCAATTTCTCGCTTTCTTTTGGTCATAGGTGGTTTTTGAAAGTTAAATAATTGCACGTCAATACCTACTTCCATTACAGATGTCTTCTTATTATTATTATTATGTGTTGTGCTCAAACTTTTTGTTTGTCGAAAAGAAAGGCATATAAATTTATACTCGTGTATATTTATGAGAGTAGTAGAAAGAAAGTCTATCACCTTTGAGATTGAATATATAGTATTGTGACTACTTATTTAATAATCTACGTTATAGTAAATCAAGGTCATGTAGATAGGGTAGGTCAGTGATATTCTCAAAATACCTATACTCCGAATATTTTTAAGATATTAATCTCTCAAAAAATGTTTTTGATGTGACTATCTATAGTTTCTAAATTTTATAATTTTTTATAAATAATATTTTAATAATAAAAAAAATTAAATAAAGTTAATATTATTTATAATATAAAATGTTGATAACTATAATTTTAGTTACTCGGAAGATAGTTTTATTAGGTTAAGGGATGTTTTGTAAAAGCATTAAAGAGGATCTCTTAGCTTATGATAGGTATATATTATAGGTTAAATGACTTATACGAACGCTGGTGAATAAAGTAATAGTAGACTTATCATGATTTTGGAGCAACGATATGACTGGTGCAGATATAGGTACAATGGTAAAGAAAAGTTTTAGTATAGGTGCTAATTAAGTAGTGTGTTGAAAATATTCGCTCAGGCGTTATATGTTCATTAGTCCTGTATCGGATGTATCATATAATATAGCCAGCATTAGAACATATATACATATTGAGGATTGTATGTGTAATAAGTGAGTGATGTTAATCAACATTATATTATATAAACTTATTTATATAATTATAGCCATTAGCGTAATGCAACTATATAGGTACTATTTTAGATTTAGTCACAAAGCGTATTATAATACTACTATTTTTAATATAAAAAAAATTATGTATAAATAGGAAATAGATTTTCCCTAGATTACATATAATGAGTGACAAAAACTCACAAACTAATATATGGCGATAAGTTAGTATCATATAGTTTGGTTAGGAAAGTTACTAGATGTATTGTTAAAGATCTAGTCTGATAAATATTTTTAACATCACATTTGTGTGTTGAAATATCATTTATATGAATATAAAGTGTATGTAATGTATCAATAGAATATAAACTTTTCCTCAAATAGACTACATATAATATATTTTAGTATAGTTTGTATATCTATAGTAGCTCAATTTTTGTTTTTAAATTATTATTTATATGATACTATATTAATATGAGTAGTAGAAGGTATATATTACTAGTATGTGAGCTAATCATTACAATTCCTTCATACAACTAAATGTTACTACTTTCTACCATCCCCCGGTCTGCTGAGTATTTTTTCACCTTGTGCACGCCCTGTGCTGTAGGACCCTTACGCTCCAGGTGCCAGTGTGGACTCGGTGTTAAGGAAAAGCAGCGTGGCTGTCCTGTTAGGCGGGTGCTTACATTCATCCGGAGCAAAGAGAGTAAGAGTTCTCTCCTTCTCTGTTTAAGTATGAGTCAGAGGGTATGCAGCAAAAGGTGGTCAGAGCACTTACTGCTCGGTCAAATATGCTAAGGGCCCAGGGTTCACAAAGTTCCCAGCGCAGTGACGTTACTAAAAAAAGGCGGTATTTTATCCAATTACTTAATTACATCCTGCTGTGCGTCGCCCGCCTTCGAAGGATGGTACCATTGAGCAAGTTACCTTATCAAATTTACTTTTATATATAGTAGGATCATTACGTCAGTGACTACTAGTCAGGAAAATCACTAATCCCTTATGTGAGCTTCTCGGAGATATACTTATACCATAGGTACTATGACTACTAATAATACTTCTCTATAACGTCTAAGTGTATTATATATATTAAGTAATCAATTGATGTTTTCCTCCTATTTATTAGGCCACAGGTGAGTATTATAGTGTACCTATAAATAATAATACTCTATACTCACTACTATGCAAACACTTGACAACTCAAAAACACTGGCAAGCGAAGACCAAGTCTCGTAATAAATGCCTTCTCTGGATCGAACCAACCGCATGTTGCGAGCTGAGGACAATATACTCGATGCTCTATCACTGAGCCATCCTCTAAATCCAAAAAAGATAGAGTTCCACAGAGCTGCTCTTTATAGCTAATTGACATGATGCTTCCTATCTACATGGCTACGCTCGTCACCGTTTTCACCTGTCCTTCCCTGCCCACTTACACACTACACATTTTTACATTGTCATTATTATATTACCATATTCCACGACAACATTATAGCTCTGCAATAATCTATAACAATATGGATAGAAGATAAAGCTACAATCCAAACTTTTATTCTGTTTTATTGCAGATATTCTCCCTATATTACCGTAGGTATCTATATGATTTTATATCTACAACTACTCCAACTTCATACCTACATTATATTATACATTACTACGTATACTTATATATATAATATATATATATATATATATTGTAACGGCCAGAATGTAACTCCACTTTTTATTGGATTCGCCACACAATATACAAAGAACCCAGCCACTACTGTTAATACAATAATTCTCGACTTCTGTGACCATCGAATGTAAATAAACTATTAATAGACACACACAATCTACCAACAACTCATATCTTCTCTAACAGCCAGAGGGATACCAAATACATTACTCTCTATGTGCCTATTACCCTCACGTTTTATCTAGTTCCACACCTACATAAAACTGTCTGACCACTCAAACAGTATAAAAAGTATGGCTGTAAGACCCTCTTAATATATCATCCGTCCATTTTATGTGATTATCGAATTCTTCTCCACAGTGTTTCAAAACTAACTCCTCTCAAGAGTGATCTCGACTGCCTAAGATTAGTACTAACCACCGGTTTTCGAACAGGATCTACTAACTAAACCTCACAACATATATGCGAGTACTTCTTTTATTGAATCATTAATTTGATATAACTATAATATATATACAGAACACATAAAGTCATACTATTATTTGCGATCTTCACAATTTGATACAATAACACAATAAAGTTAATAAAAACCGATGCAATCAATATGCTAATGGACCCGTCCAACCTAGCACTCCAAATACTCTTATATAAGAGACTTTATAGTCCCTATACAGTTCGACAGAAGGGTACAAGAAAATGACAGCCAGACAAAACTATCTCTTAAACCAACCATATATGTCTAACCAGCAAACGCTAAACCTGATCCTGATAATATTATGCAACATATATATCCAATAACCTATATAACCCTTCCAATTTTACAATTAGTTATAATTAAAACTCAGATATGTGATATACCTAATAAGTGTCCCAAGCTTCTCAACCATATATCGCATAAGCGAGTGTAAATTTAACACACTAGAGTATATTGAAGCGTGCGTGTGAAAATATTAAAGTTATCACAATATTTTACTCTGCTGACTATCTAATCCTATAGTTCCGATTGTATAATAAATGTCTTGTCAATCACTGAGGATACTACTCAAATCTCACATAACTCACCATATAGCACAGAAAGATGCACAAAAATTAAATATAACATAAATACTATTCAATACTTTTTATTACTAAGACTTACAACTAACAGATTAATTCATATATGTCCTTAACATCTTCTCAATACCTCCAATTAACCTCATATTAATATTTAATCCACACAACAAATCGCTAGTCAAGTCAGAAATACTGAATAAACTTTTCTCATCATAACATTCTCTCAAACGATCTTTTCTCAATATAACTATCACAATTAACACAAAAACACCAAAATCAATGTAAACGCGCTCATAGGTATATCTTCAAATATATTTAAAATAAAATAGAGTCAGTATTAAACTTATAAAAGTAACTTGGACTGGTTTTTTTCAGGGAGCCGAAAACACAGTATATCCATTAGAATACTCAAAGAGCACTTTGTAAAAAAAGAAATATTAAGTCGCCATTAACACATACGCAAAACTCTATTTTAACATCATCTTTCATACCTTTAAAAATTCCATATTTCATCAAATTCTATATAACCAACGCACCATCACAAGAAAAGTTTATTAGTAACTCCCTACCAATGAGAGTATAAGAAGAGTCGAAGGACAATCTCCGAGCGCATTTTAAGTCTGCTTTTCACGTCTATAAAAACTCCCATCATATACAAAGTTTGAGTTACATATAAAAAATATCGAGTGATTTGCCAGATAAAGGCCCGATAAACAGCGCAAAGACAATGAGAGAAGAGAGTCGTGGAAAAAAATCCTACGTGGTTGAATAATGCACAAACACAATTCCTAGTATACTCAATACACTCATCATAAACTCCATCATTAATACTATTATCCAATCATAGTGGCGTGATAAATGGAAATACTTAAAACCAATTATCACTATTAGAACACCTATATGATAAATAACTACATGCTCACTAACAAAGACTCTGCGTCATACTGTAATATTATAGATGCTTTTTATGAAAAGAAATTGAACCTCCCATCTACTACTCAATTAATCATTCACAGCTCTGGCTCGTGGAAATATCTATATACATAAACATCTCCTATACCCTAAATAGTACTCCTTGTCATACTACAATAAAACAATACAACGAAAAAATCGTATAAGTCAATATATATAAATAGGACAGTTATATACCACAATTAATAGAGCTACCTAAATCTTACCATTGAGCAAGCACTGTAAGGCTATAACTAAGACTAAACCAATCAGAGTTTCATTCGTTTTCTCTCCAGGTTCCCTGTATATTAAGAAATCTCAACCAAATTAATTTAATAATTAACTATCGAAAATCTTTCGTCACTTTTATCACAAACCACCTAAAATTCATCGGCTCAAAAGCTATACAAAAATGAATATATAAATATTACATGAGATAATAAAGTTAGCAAAAATAGAAAATAACTCAAATATATAATAATAATAATGAAAAATAATAGCGATAATATATAAGTAAATAATATCTAAATACGTAATTATATCTATATATTCATAATAATCTAACAACACTCATTTGGTTG
Source organism: Trachelipus rathkii (assembly GCA_015478945.1). Taxonomy (NCBI): domain Eukaryota; kingdom Metazoa; phylum Arthropoda; class Malacostraca; order Isopoda; family Trachelipodidae; genus Trachelipus; species Trachelipus rathkii. The sequence goes on from JABUQX010033131.1 coordinate 62,236, forward strand.
TCTTTAAAACTAATATTACTATCTATTTTAATCCGGACTGCCGTCTTCACTACTTACAGAAGTTATATACACTGAAATTTATAAGTTATTTTTTCAACAACCATAACTTCACCAATTATCAAAATTAACCGAAGACTTAAAATAACTTAATCACGTAAGTACTACTCTAAGAAAAACGCCCAACCTGTATTTTATACGTATATCACACAATAATGGCGTATGAGAAGTTCCTTTAGCAGTAACACTACTCAGATATACTTGACGTCGCGCAACCTTGGCATATCCAATAGTACTAATAAAACTTATATCAGGTTAATATACCGCGTCCAAAAAATCGACAGTGTTACTGTAAATGTTATCAGCCAAGCGTAAATATTTATAGAAAATTAGAACACATATCCCATTAGTAGATATATATTAAGTACATGCATCATATAATTAAACTAAAAATAGGTACCGCCAGGTAAAATATAAAATTAATTTAATTAATATCTACTTGTATATTTCTATCTAATTATTTAATTGCATACCTCACTATGTCTGTCTTGTCTGTGAATCAACAGAATAAATAGTTTTACAATAATATTTTATTTATTAAAAATGAGTGTGCATTCCAATACAGTAGGACAAATTTTTAAGATAATGAATAATCTATTGAATAAAATTCCTAAATAATAAAGGGAAAGATACTAGCTGGTGATTCTGAAGAACCAGCTATTATATATAAACGAGTTATACTAGCTCCTTTCTGAACAATAATAATCAGAGAAGAGTGACAGATTCTAAGTGTAAACGCAACGCGTGGCGGAAAGCCATATATAGATGAATTACTTATATAACATTTACCGTGATCAGCCTGTTAGAATAAGCGTACAATTTTATTACTACAACTTTCAAGATTCCAATCTAATATCTCAGAAACTTGACCGATCCTATTCTTGATCATTTAGTCACCTATAATATATATATAATATAAGTATAATTTCTTATTGATTTGCCTTTACCTGCAGATTTTCCATTCTTCAACTATCTCACTTATCTTACTCACTATTGTTCTTAACTTCTCACTCTACCCTATTATGCTAATAACCTCATCCCCAAAATTTAGCCTATTCTCTTGCACTATCAAACTCAACTACAACACTCATAAGTCTAACTATCCACCTTACTCGTATATATATTTATACTAGACTCATCAAACTCACTCTCTTCTGAAACAATTTATACGCAGTCTTCGTTCTACGGCCACCCCTAGCTCCCTAGCATATATAAAATACAGTGCGCATGGATATGCGGAGTCACAAAGTTAGTAACAAGAAGCAGAAGGCTTATCCACTTTTAGTTGCGAGATTTTATTTAGAATCACTGAAAGTCATACGTTCCACAGATAGTACAGTTTATAGTCTAAGTATATTTGTATACCTTATCTGCAGTATTAACGTACGAACATCCAATTGAAAATTATATAGCTCACCTTAAATTGGCAAACAGACTTCCCTCCAACCCATTAAAGTATGATAAACACGATGAGTCCCCCAATTCATAATCAGCGTTCTCAGCGTTCCAAACTTGAGTTCTCACATTTTACTCATACTTTTCTTTCTTCTAACAACTCTAACGATAATGTCATAATCTTATTTTTAAGCATTATCTTTTTACTTCTTATATCTTATATATTCAAATTATTTTAGATAATCTTTCTTTTGAAACTTCATATTTGCTTTTAGTACATTCAACACAATTTACAACCAACGCTTTTTTTTTTAATTTAATAACGCTTTGAGCCATCACCTCTTCGTATCGTATCCAATATCCACTTCACATTATAGTTCGCATTGGCTTACTTCCTACTTTAGCTACACCCATACATACCATACTTTTATTGCACTAGCTTTAACTAAATTGCCTTCCAGATTATATTTTTAGTTTTAGTTATGTATCACATTTCATACTGATTTATTTGCCTCGAAGTCGTTCTTACATACTTATCTCATTTATTATTAATATGATACGATTGACCTTGTTCACTAAACTTCTCACATTACTTAATTATATCTCTCAACGTTAGCAATACTTTCTCACTGTAAACTCCGACTATCAACACATTCTTCTCCATCCACGTCCCGTGGCTCCAACTGGGTAAACACAACTATCAAGTCTTGCTCCTTACTACTCAACTCAAATTGTTAGCGAGGGTTATCGGTTTTTACAGACAAATAACCACTATATTCCAGATAGAAATGTGCGCGCAATAATTCTAATTACACCTCCATCAGTCAGATATATTTAAACATATCCAACATTTAATACTTCAACATCTCCTTCTATTCTAACCAACACTAAAAATCATTTTACATACTTTTTACACTTCGATATTACGCAATCTCTACTTACACTCCAAATTAACTCTAGTATATACTTATGATACTTTTGCTGTTTAAAGATATAAAGTTATGTTTCTCAGCAATGGCCTAGTGTTACAACACTAGAATATCAATCACCTCGATTACCTATAGTCAAATTTTCCCCCTGTACAACCACAAACGCAGCTCTGTTATATATATATATACATATATATATTATTAATCATATATTATATACTATAGCTGATAGTATATTTATACTCATACAGTACGAAATTTATGAATACTGCTAACACACGTCAACCCGTGGTCAGGTTAGGTAACACACTTTGACTATATATATAATTTACCAGCAGCTGAAGGTTTACTATAGGTTTTGAGTATTATAAAGCTCATAGTAAATAGTTGAATAATTTTCCTTTATCATATTATTAATAGTATATATATATTTAATATAATTGATATATATATATATTATTATATATATATATTATATATATTATATTATATATAATTATATTAATATATAGATATATATTAACTGTATATATAAATCTGTATTTAATTTTGAAATGCTATATAGACTTAGAGAGAGAGGATGTAGAAGAAAAATTAATACTGTAATTATAATATATTTCTACCTCAAGGAAAAGACTTACTAGATATAATCTATTAGAAAGATAGGTAGGTAATTTTTTATGAAAGGCAACACTAAACAAGATTAGACTTTTGTTTAAAGAGATTGACACACATACTGTTTTCTTCGCAAAAATAAAAAAACTAACTTAAGAGATTTATAAATCGCTGTACAGCTCGTCATCTGTGTCAACCCAAACTCCGTAGTCACGAAATATTGTACTTCGATTGCAGCTCCCCGCACACGTGTGACATCTCAGGCTTATATACCCGTATATATTATCCACTGAGGGAAAGTAATCTAACAATATATAGGGCTTAACATCATCTATATTAGGAATTCAAAAAAGTAAATAGTATGATGAGATTATTTCTCTATTAATTTTATTATATTTATATATTTCTTTATATGGAAAACAAAGGATTCTTTGCGCAAATAGTAGGTGTTCTCAGAAATTTTATTATCGTAATTTATATTGGCAAATCATAGTCAAGCTTGTCATTATCTGTGAGTGAAACGTTTATAGTAGTATTATATATATATATTATAATATTATATATAATATATATATATATATATATTTATATTAATATATATTATATATATATTATATTATATATATATATATATATATATATATATATTATATCATAATATATATATATAATATATATATATTATTATAATTTATATATATTAATTATTAATAATAATAATTTAATATATTATATATAATTATTACTATTATATATATATATATATATATATTACTTATAACCGTTCTCACTCATATTCTGAGGGGTGTGTGTCAGTTACAGATACGGAAAGTTCAAAGAGTTTATCCTGTACGACTTTTCAAATTGGAGGGTAGCTAATCACAGTCCTACCCACTAAACAACGAACAACTTTATTACCCAACCACATAATATTTAACTACTTACCTATAACAACGCAAACGATGTAGTATATAGGTATACTTTAGCAAAATAATGTTGTTACTCAACTTTGTTAGCCAAGATGTATAAAAAAAAGTTGTCGTTATAAATTTATTACATTACGTAGAATTTTGAAGCCTCGTCTAGACACTTTGACTATTGTATGAGAGTGTTAATATAATAATAAATATAAATATAAAATATTCTCTTTGATTCACCATAGGATTATATAGGATATTAATTGCACCAGCTCACTTTTTCATCACTCACAACTTCCTACTACATTTTCACCAGTCATATAGCTACTAATATATTTATAATCTCGAATACTATTTTATTCCAAGTATAGCTCTACCTACCCAAAACATTTAATTTCACACTGTATATACTCTCACTTACTACTCAACACACAATCACCTATACTTTATTCTAACATTTACTTTCAAATCTTTATTCTTATTCACAATTACCCCTGCCAAAGTTTCTACCAATCCTCTAACTTTCCTCAGATTCGTAAACACAAAGCTACAGATCATCATCATCATACAATATAAGCTAGTATAGCACCCTCTAAACCTCTCTTCCATTTTATACTAATCAGTACTTTCATTCCTCCCTGATCCCTGCCACCCCTACTTTTAATTCTTTTATCACCCCACCCCAAATACATATTAAATAGCCATGAGACATAAACACATCCCTGTCTCACTCCGCTGTTTAAATTAAACACTCAATACCATTTCCATTTTCTTCACATAAAGCTCTTATTATATCATACTATATTAGTACATATCTAATTAACTTTTGTAGATTCCTCTCTGAAGCCTGCAACCCAATAACACTGATATATATATATATTATATCATTAATCACCGCCGAGTTTTCCATATTATAATTCTACTGTCACATAATTACACGTATTGCATAAGATCTGATAAAATAATCAATTTAATATACAATTATATATTATATATATTTTTTTACACTTAATTTTATTATTTACTCATTGCTTCAATTGAGACATAATTTTAGATTCAATCATCAATCCTATTACACTTTCGAATAAATTCACTACTATACTTGTTATCAACAATCATAGTCCTTCTCTAGTGATCATACTATACTCTCATGACGCCTCTAATAACTATTATCTTCTAAACTTAATAATATCCATAGACAGTATATTATACTCCATACTATATACAACACTTCAGAAATTATATTTCCCTTGGATAAGTTTCTCAGTTCCCCTTATTCTCACTTACCACTTTATATAAGATGAGACAATATTCAATACGGTGACTCTCCTCATAAATTACCTTTAGGATACTCAAATAATCACTCTCTCAACACCCCACCATCTTATGCTATATACATCAAACTTTTCACATATCTAGATCAATGTATAGCTAAATTCATCATACCTCCATTTCTAGTTGATACATGTCATTGGAATTCCAATCCATATAACTATGATGATTTTAATATTCATTCTTTCATACATTACTCTATACATCCAATAATTGCTCTTCTCCCTAGAAAATACTTACTGCGGCTTAAAAGCTTATCTCTATTCACCTCTAAATAGATATGAAGAGAGAAAAAACGAGTTGATTCGTTATATTAATAACTATTTGAGCGTTGCTGAGCTCGCTCATGACACTAATATATAGACTCATCCACACTAATTAGGTATGCTTAACGTGCCCAACATGCTCGCAGATTCTCTACTCATACATAGTAATTATCACACCTACCTAACACACTGTTAGAGAATCATTCTCACAATCATTAAACTAGTGACAGATACAAATATGGAAATAAAGTAATGAACAACCAACTCTTGATGATTATTTCCTTATAATATTATTATATATTCTTCTATTGACATAATATTGTATACTCTCATTATTACCCTCTATATATTCTAATATATTGGTAGTTCATATTCCATTCGACTTCGACGCTCATCAATTACCTAATAAGATAATAATAATTAATACATAATAATTGAAAAGAATAACGAATACAAATATAATTACTACCAATGCTTCGATTTCTCACAGTGTATCTCTTTTTTTTCCTCTTAGAGTCCTTCTTGCATTCATCTTTGATAATGTCAACATTACATTCCTTTTTAATATATATATATATTCTCACAACTTATTAAATTAAATATAATTAATTCATATACTCAAATACAGAATTTCCTAATCAGAATTGTGAATTATTATGTTCAAATATCTATTGACTTTATTGAGTTATTAAACAAAAAAAATTTCAGCGAGTCTCATATTACAAGCATAGCTCCATTTAATATCTTAAAGGCCTCTCTCTGGTTTCTATACACATATCGCAAACATATTTATTATTAGGTGTTTCCTGTTTTTGCCCACGTCTTCCTCCAACATTCACGATTTTTATGTGTGAAACACTCTTTATCATAGTTCTTTATATAATAAGAATATATCTCATAGAATAATGATTGCATAAATTCGCCAACATCTTATAGATACCATTTGTACCCATTCTTTAATTTTCTTTTATTTAAATGAGATATGTAATTTAATTGGCAGTCACGCTCTTTATAAAACATGTGGAATCGGGATTCGTCCTCAGTTTTTTATCACAGATAAGACTCCACTTTATCATTCTATTTCATTGCATTAATATGGTTTGAGATGTAGGAACTGTAAATTTATTTTACCTTAGACCTTTAATATTTCACGCTTAACGGTGATCAGTAAGCACTATTGTACTGACTAGGGCAAGTTGATTCCAAACCTTTTAAATTGCTTATTAATATTATACGGCATCATACTCCAGTATTTAATGGCGCTTGTAATTTTATTGTAAGGCTCATAACACTAGTGTTACTTATAAATAATATTAAATAATAATTAAATAATATAATAAATAATAATAATAAAATAATAACAATAATTAAATAATAAATAAATATATATAATAATAATAATAATAATAATAATTAAATTAAATAATTAAATAATATAATAATATATATGATTATAATATAATAATAAATTATATATAATAAAAAGTATACTATTATTATATAGGTTGCCTGATGAATACAGTAACTTCAGGAGATTTTGTAGTTTTGTAGATATTTACGATTTAATTTATAAATATTTAAATTGGAAATTTGTGCTAAAAATGTTTGGAGCATAAATATTGTATTGCAAGGTCTGATGTTATATTTTATAATTGCCAATCCACACATAATATTTTCCTCAAGATTCTAACTCAATCATACTTTGATTTTGCAGTATCCTCATATGGTTGTACCATTGCAGAGAAAGAGCTTATCACAAACCTCAAGTTATTTGATGTTGAAAATATGCAAAAATAGAGTCAATCTTGTGCCAATATTTAACTCTTAACTAGGTTAGGATTAATCACATTTTTGGTATGCTCAGCCAAAAAGCAGTTACAAACCGCGGACTGATAAGTCAGAGTTTAGTTCTCAAGTTTAATTTTTCGGTAGAAGGAATTAGCGCATGAGACCATAAATTCGCTCTTTTAGGAGCATAACTGTAAATCTAGTTCTTGGTTGCTAGCAAGATCTGCCATGTGAAATGGTGGAACACAATCCATTTAAGATTCTTAACTTATTATTATACGAGAAGGAAGGAGTTACTTATCTACTGCATCTTGCATTTTGATAAATGATCAAGAATGAGGTTCTTTTAGCTTTTCTTCGCCATTACGTTCCGAAAATTTAAAAAAGGATGGAAAATTTGAAAAATCACTTTCGTCCAGAATTACAGACTTCCAAGAATGGCGATCTTTCTTTCATGAACGCTTTTATTATATTGTCGGGTCAGAAAAAAAAATAGACTATTTTTCTTAGCAACAGTATACCCTAGCAATGAAAAGTATTTCATATTAAATATATACTAAAAAAATATACAGAATGTTGACAGCTGCAAAACACCAAATCAATAATTTATGCAGCAAACTAGAAATGCAATCATGTGATTAAATATTAATAATAATTAATCAATGAAAATGGAAAAGTAAATAATTTAATTAAGAGAAAAATAAGAACAATATAGTTGAGTCCAGAATATACGATTTCTTAGGGTCAAGTGGCTGTTACCTCATACATGTATAATAATTATATTAGACCAGGGACTTATATATCGTTTAGGGTTACACAAGTATATGCAGATGAATAGAGAGCAAAATTCGGCTTACTCAATAAGGAATGATTAAATGATAGGATGTATTGAAAGTTGTGTTAAAAGATTAAGGAGGGAGCTTAATCAGTTGATGCGTTATGAGCAGTCATTCCTTCTTCAAGCTAAAATTTTTCTTCCTCTTTCATTCCTTCTAAAACTAATGTCTGTCTTTAACACCTACTATAATCCTTATGGTTAGATCGTGCTATGTTCTCTGGCCATTCAGCTTTAGAAGACAGTGCCTATCGGGGAATGGAAAAATAAAAAATTCTCGTTTTTATCATACACTATCAACTTCAGCATAAGAGTTTCATTAGCTAAGAAATCGATATAGCTTAAGAGAAGAATACTTCTATACAGAACGAGCAAGCTGGACTTTCATTCAAAAGGTAAAGTGCGGTGTTAATACTAACCCCTTTTATTCTCCTACTGACAATCTTCAATCTCTAAGCGCAACTTCTGTAAATCTGCCTTTTAGCCTCCTACCTATTTCGATTCTGATTATTGTGTTGGCTAATAGTTCTAAAACATGAAAAGAGCGTGTATCTAATCTATGCGGGCCCCTCACTCAACTATATTCTCAATGTCTCAATTAGAAATACTTTACCTCCCTCAGTGTTGGAAGCTCCTTCACATGTTCCACCTATTCGATAAAAAGTTAGCCGCTCTGGATATTTACTAATATCTCCCTGTAGTCTCACTTGTATTCTATCTAAGATCTTTGAAACCCTTCTCAACTCATTTCTCTCTTTTATAGATTCATGGAAGACTCAGTCCGGATCGACAGTACGGCTCTCGATGCACGAAGTCTACTGATTAACAATTAAAATAAATATGAGGCATTTGATACATAACAGATTTATGGTGATTCTCTCTAAGAAAGTTAGTATACATATTGAGTGTTTAAAATAAATAGGACTTCTAGGTGTGCAGCTTGATCTTTTCCAAAAGCATTTGACCGCAGCTATGGTACGCGTATTCATCTGCTTTCTTCCTTATAGTACATACACCATCCTTTATAGGGTATTACCTCCTTACTCATTCGCCACATACATATATATACAGTAGCTTTCCTTTCAAAATCGCTCAATATCGGCTGTTCGTTTTCTGTGGGGCGACTTCTTGCTTTTCTGTCAATAGTGTTGTTCCTCAGCGGTTTTGGTCTATCTCCTACTTTATTCCTACTTTTCATTAATGATCTCACCTGCCACTCTTTAACTCTATCCACTTGTATTCCTTCATTCTTGAACTCATTCAATTCTACTCCCCTATTTACTTCTAGAATTGCCTCTCGTCTTAATCTTTTACCCTTCGGCACCTATTCTTGCTTGATGGATAGAAACTAACTTTGATAGAAATTCAGACTTCTTGTAAAAAACGTCCCAACGTGTTTACAAATCTCCTTTCGAAGTTACTATATACTGTCTATCTCTTCCTCATCTCTTTCTCCTGTGTCGGCTCTGGATGTTGACACAATATAAACATCCTTGATCCCTTAACATTGAAAAAAAAAAATAGTCTTTGGAAACCTCACATCAACGGTTGCCGGTAGTGGCGAGGCCTTGCAGAATAACTGGAAGTTCTGATTTAGATGAGACTTTCCTGAATTTTCTCAGTTGCTCCACACTATACAAAGAGATTCTACAGTCCGCCTTCATGTATGGAGCACTCTCTCCTCTCTGCAGGGGCGTCCGGCTCTCGTTTTCACCCGGACTTTATTGGACGGAGGTTCGAGTCACACTGCAAACAAGGCTTAGTAAACTGTTCTGTACTTTCCAGTTCACTTGATACTCTATCCTTTGCGGCGCGATGTTGGTGCTCATCTGTGCTCATCTGGTACCACAGCAGCAAGTCTTCGAGGGAACTTATCACTCGCGTACCACCACCTTTACAACGCCTTCGGTAACCCCCATCTAGCACAATCATTTGCTGTATCTTTCGCACGATTATGTGTGTTGACATTGGTTACTCCAGGCTAGTTTTCTTCTTTTGCATTTCTTCTTTCTTCTTCCGCAACCTCTGTTCTGTGGAATTTCTCTTCCATCTTTGCGGTGTATTTTTCCTACTGAATTTAATTTTCTCCACTTTAAAGCTTTCGTTTGTGCTCACCTGGAAAATTTGCTGCTAGGTTTTGTGAGTGTGTGGTTGTTTACTATACCCCTCTTGAAAAGGGCTCTGCCCGTGAGTGTGGTGAGGAACAACTGTAAAAAAAAATCCTTGAATGGGCAGATATATGTGGCAAATGATCTGAATCTCCTATTCCCTCCCATGCCAAAACATCACCGATTATTCCGATTAATCTTAGTCTTATGCGAAAAACTACAAAATGAATTCATATGTCGAACACACAAATTTTGACCTTTTCACAACTTAAATTTACCCTTTAGACTTCTAGTACTCACACACTCAAATTCTACCATTAGCTCTCTACCACAATCACTCATCAGAATTTGTGCAGAATCCCTTCTATCCCCCCTTCTCATTCCTTCACAGCAGACACAAAAACATTTCACACCACACCACTTCATTTTCACTGTTCCTTTCATCTTTGTTTCAGTCACAGCAAGCAAATCAAATTTGCCCTTTCTAAATACATCCGTCACCTCTCTCTCCATCTCCTCAAGCATTTATTCCTCAGACATTTCATATACCAGATACAGATTCATACATTTTCTGTGGCTCGAAGCGACTGCCCGAAGGACGCTTACTGCGATCACGATCTCCGAGGCATGCATTAGCATTCCTGGAAAAGATTAAGTAGGCTGACGTCAGTAGGCCCAGCACAAAACCTAAACAACACCGTCCCTTAGTCGCCTTCTATGACACGCAGGACATACTATGTGGGTAATTTTTTCTCCCTACACGTATGGATATAAGGGATAGGGATGTCTGTGAAGATGTTGTCTAGAAGAGGGGGTGGGAGTATAAGTATGTGTATATGATATTATTGTTATGTCTGGAGAGGAGTGTGGATATGAACGCATAACAGAAAAGCGAACCATTAGTACTGGTGAGATGTCATACATTGACCCATAAGTTCAAAATGTTGGTCCGCTTCATATTATATATTATATATATATATACTATATAGTATATATACTATAATATATATATATATATATGCGTAATATTATTTATATTTTTTACCTTACTACTCTTTTATATCTTCCCTTTTTAACTTTATTTGCGTTGTGTTAATATAGTATTATAATAGTGATATAAAATACTATATTATATATATTATATGCGTCCCCCCCCCTCCCTCCCCCCCCCCTATGTTCCCCCGTCGGGCTCGAGCCCCTCCGAGTGGTGTGGTTCCGTAAAAGCATTTCCTATTAAAATTTTCCCAGGATTCCAAAAAAAAAAAATGTATCCATTTTCGCTTAGCTATTTGTAGTTTTTGAGATATAATTTTTTCTTTTTTTTTTTTTTTTTTTTTTTTACAATTTTCCCCCACAAATTGGAACAGCATTCCACCAATGTATTCCGTTTTTCTGTAGCATCAATAGTTTTTGAGACATATATGACGGATATACTAAAACGCTGGCCTTATATATATATATATATATATATATATATTAAGTATATATATATAATATAATATAATTAATAATATATATAATATAATATATATTTTTTTATATATATAATAATATATATAATAATATATATATATATATCAGTCTGGGTTAAAGTACATTTTTTCAAGTACAAGTACAAAGTACAAGTACTCTAAATTTGTTCAAGTTTCCATGGTATCAAGTACAAGTACAAGTTCAAGTACTTTACGAAAAACTCATATATATATAATATATATAAAATATATATATATATATATATATATATATATATATATATATATATATATATTATATAGTATATATATTATTTATATATATATAATATATATGATATACAGATATGATATATATATATATAATATATTATATATATATATATAATATAATAATATTATATATATATTAATTATATATATATATATATATATATATAAATATAAGGGTGAGGTGAGTTATATATATATATTATATATATATATATTATATACTATATATCTATATATTAATATATATATATATATTATATATATAATAATATAATATAATATATATATATATATATTATCATCATATCATCATCACCCTATCTCCTCCCCAAATGGAGTAAGGTGCGTCGCGTTTAACCAGTTGCACAGAAAAACACCAAAAAATTGAGTGAGAAGTTTTTTGTAGGAAAGAATATTTTTGAAGAAAAGCAAGTAAAATGAAATACAAAAAAGACCCAGCCTAACTTCCCCCCTTGTTACCATAGTAAGAAACTCGTGCCGCAGTCAGAAAATGCACCCTACGAAAAGCGTTCACGAGACCGCCGAATGGATCCCTACGTTTATGACATTCGCCAATGTTGGTGCATTCATTTAGTCCAGTGTGGGCGTTACGCACACTATACCTCCCTCACAACCGGCCATTCACTTTCCTGCCTGTTTATGCACCTTTTCTTCTCGCCCTGCCAAACTCACATTCTTCTCCTCCAGGCATTCCTTTTCTGACTCATCCACTTTTCTTCGGTCTCCCATCGTTTGTCGATTCCCAACACACTCACCACTAACATCCGCTTAACCAACCGATGACTATCATCCATTCTTGCCACATGACCAAACCATTACAACGTACTTCATTTATTCTCTCATTACCCCATTCTCCACCATTTCTTCTCACATCTAATACGCCACTAAGATTATCCATCTATGTATTTTAGATCTATACTCTTATTCCAGACCATAGTCCCACACACGGGTAACAACATACCAAACATACTCTCATGCAAAACCCTGTGCACTCAAGACTTAGTCCATTTCAATCCACCAACGATTTAATTGCACAGCCACTTTCCTGCCATCACAACTTTCCTACTATTACACTCTGCATCATCCGCCTCCCTTTTCATTCAACATCAATCCTAAATATTAAATTCAGACACCTTTCCAGCTGTTCACCATCTAACAATAACTTCACACCGAGGACTGCCTTCACCCACAACCATAACCTTACTCTTATCTACGTTTACTTTCAAACCCGTTCTTTTACACACCCTACCAAACACCCTACCAACCCTTCAAATTCTCTTCAGATTCGCCTCACATAACCAAATCATCCTCATATAATAGGTATAGAACCCTCCACTCTCTTCCGATTCTCATCATTCTAACACTATACTCTTGTCACCCCTACCTCTAATTCTTCTATAACCTCATCCATATACAGTTGATCGCCAAGAGACATAGCACATCCCCGTCTCACATCCGCTATTTAATATTAAATCAATCACTTTCGACTCTATCTATTCTTACACAAGCTTCACTATCGTACATACTTTTTGATTCCATTCAAAAGCTTTCTACCATCAACACATATTACTAACACCTTCCATAGAGTTCCCTATTAATCCTATTATACGCCTGGTGCAGATCCATAAATCCTAAATACAATTTATTCTCCTCCTCCCTCATTTATCCCAATCATTGGTTTCAATGTAAAGAATTGATCCACTCATCCTCTACCACTTCTAACCGCACCTTGTTCTTCCCAAATCAGTCCTTCAGTCACTCGACGCCATCTTTCGACCAAAATAACTAGCATAATATCTTCCCTACAACAATTAATAAACTAACTAATTCCCATATAATACTACAGTTACCTTACCCCCTTACCCTTATGTAATGTACTATTACTGTTCTCCTCCATCCTCGGAGCAATACCCTTCATATACGCTTTGTTATACAAACTTTCAAATCCCAATCAATCCCACCATCTCGCCTTATATATATATATATATATATATATAATTATATATATATATATAATAATATATATATATTTATATATATTAATTTATTATAAAATTAAAATTTTTATAATATTATATTTATATATATATATATATATAATATATATAATATATATATATATATAATATATATATTATATATATATATATATATATATATATATAATAATATATATAGTATATAATTATATAATATATATATAATAATATATATATATATATATATATGTTTGTCGTGGGATCTGAAGAAAATTGATTGGAGGATTTGTAGAGAGATTGTGGCAGGGTGTTAAAAGGAGGGGTTTGTTGAAATTAAACGTAGATAAGAAGTAGGTTATGGTTGTGAGTGAACAGTCCTCGGTGTGAAGTATGCTAGATGGTGAGCAGGAACAATACTGAGTTTAAATATTTAGGATTATAGGATGAAAGGTAACGGATGATGCCGAGTGTAGTAGAAAGTTTGTGAATTGCTAGGAAGTGGCTGGTTGCAATTAAAATCCTTGGTTGGATGTAAAGAGACTAATCTGAGTAGCGCTAGGGTCTTAGGAGGTATTTGTTACCGTGTTAACGTATATAGTGAACCATGGTCTGAATAAAGAGTATAGATCTAAGTACAATGTGTTCAGATGGACAATCTTTAGAGACGTGTTAGGTGTGAGAAGAAATGATTAAATGAGGAATGAACATATTACAGAGTTGTATGGTGGGAAAAAAGGAATAAATGAGAGAATAAGAAAAACGTTGAGATGGTTTGGTCATGTGGAAAGATGGATGATATCAGTTGTTAAGCGATATAATGGTGAGTGTGTGGGGATCGATTGGCTGGGACCGAAGAAAAAGTGGATGAAGTCAGAAACAAAAGAATGTCTGGAGGAGTAAATGTGAGTTTGCAGGGGCGAGAAGAAAGGTGCATAAATAGCAAGTGAATGCAAGGATTGTGAGGGTATGGTTTGCCACCTGGGCAAAGGCAAACCCCACAGTGCGAGATGCCATAGTGAGGGTCCGTCGCCATCCCGTGAAGCTCAAGGTTGGATTCTGACTGCGGCGATTCTCACTAATAGGTATAAAGGGAAGGTAAGGCTGGCTTTCTTTTCGACTTGTGTCATATTCTCTACTACTTTTTTTTCGGTGCATGTTACGGACCTACCCCTTGTCTTGGGGAAAAAAAAAGTGGTTGATGATAATATAGTATATATATATATATAAATATATAATATATATAATTATATAATAGTGATATATATAATATATAATATATATATAATATAATATATAATATATATTATATAGCTTCTTATATTATATTTTATATATAATTATCACTATATATAGACTGTAATTATAGTATATATAGTTTTATATTGTAGTTTTTTATAATATATCTTCTTATATTACTATTATAAATATTTGTTTCAATTATCAGCTAAAATGAACCGGGCGAAAATTTTGCTAGATTGACATGATAATTAGAAAAAAATATGCAGGATTTGCAGTATGACGATGTATATCGATTAATCATCCATCGTACTAATAATATTAATATATTTATATTAATAGTATATATATACATATAATTATAATTGCCAGCAGTATACTTTTTATATTATATTCATTAAATTATATGGTAATATATATAAATATAATTTATAGGTAGTTTAATTATATCAGTGTAGAAAAGTATTGAATTAAAAATGTCCATAGAATTATATTATATAAATAAAATATTATATATATATACAATCTGATTTCTAATATATATATATATTTAAGTATATATATATATATATATATATAATGATAGATTTTAAAAAGAGTATGTAGAGTTGGGCAGTATCTAAATACACACAGGTATTTAAATATAGTTTTGTCTTAAGATATGTATTTGTAAATACATAAATGCCTAAATAAAGTGCAGATTTTATTTTACGCAATCGCACAGAAATATTCTTATTGTGTTTCTTGTTACCTTTCTATAAATGATGAGCGCATATAGATTAACTCTATATAAAGTATACATATAGTATATTATTAAATCATACTTTAGTAATTTTGTGAAATATATATATATACTTACGCAATATAATATATAATATATATATATATATATAGTATATCATAATATATACTCATAAATGATACAAGTACGCATATATATATAAATATAAAATTTGTATTATAATCAGTTATAATAGTACCAAGTATATACTCAATAAGTACTTTTAGTACTATTAGTAATAAATCCTATACATATATAGGTACTGACTTATAACATATATATATATATTAATTTAATTAACCGTATATATATAATATTATATATTATATAATATAATATTATTATAAATAATTATTTTATATATATATATATATTATTAATTAAAGTATATATATATTATATAATATATATAATTAGTATATATATATATTATATATATATATTTAATATTAATATAATTAATTAATTAATATTAATATTATATTAATATATAATTAATATATAACATTTTCAAGGAGAGATGATATATAAGATTTATAAGCCTTAATTTATTAATAAGAATTTTGCCTAATAAATTGAAAACGTAATTTCTTTAAAATGGTTAAGATTGATGTTTTAACCAATTAGATATCAATTATATTAATTCCCGCGGAGTGCATCATTCTTAAAGTTGACAATTCACCCAACAGCACACGGTGGGAATCT